>JAJQKJ010001017.1:0-77397 GCA_029574335.1 Rana kukunoris | reverse complement strand
TTATAAATAAAATTGAATTGAGGTTTTATGTAATATATATATATATATATAGTATATATATATATATATTATATATATATATATATATATATATATATATATATATATATATATATATATATATTACATGCATATTATTATTATTATTATTATTTGTATTATTATTATTTTGTTAATGGGGAATCATTAAAATAAATGATTACATTTTAATTATTTTATCAATAATATATTGCGTATATCACTGTCAGCTATGTCCTTCAGTCTGCCACCCTCAGCAATTGATCAGGACAATTTGATCGGGTGCTGGTCTGTCAGGATAATCGTGCATATTTGTACACTGATAGTTCCGACAATTATGGTGGGGAATAAGATGTGTATCTGTATATTAAAGTCCAGACTCTGTATATTAAAGTCCAGACTCTGTATATTAAAGTCCAGGCTCTGTATATTAAAGTCCAGGCTCTGTATGGTGTGGTAAATGCCTTTTAAAAAATAAGGATGAGTCTCTGTACAATGTGATAGAAGCTAAAGTGGAGGCTTTAGTCGAGGTTCTGTATAATAAGAGTCTATTTATAATAAGTTGTAAGCTCTGTTTTTTTATATATAGTGGATGTTTTGTATTGTAAGTTACAACTTCTGTATGTTATGATAGGATCTGTATGGGTCTGTATAATAAGGTGAAGGCTCTGTGTATTGGAGGTTCTAAGCTGTCTGGTATGATATAGAGGCTGTGTATAGTGAAGGTTCTGTGTAATAAGGTGAAGGCTCTCTGCAGAGTGATGGAGGTTCTGTATAAAAAGGTGGAGGTTCTGTATACAAAGGTAGAGGTTCTGTATAAAAAGTTGGAGGTTCTGGATAGTTGATGGGTGCTCTGGGCAGTGAAGGTTGTTGTGTATAAAGTAAAGTTCTATGTAATATGATGAAGGTTCTGTATAATAAGGTGGAGGTTCTGAATAGTATAATGGATGCTCTGTGTAGTGAAGGTTCTGGATAACTGTGTGTATTTTTTGTTGTGTTGTGTGTTGGAAGTTCTGTATATTAAAGTGAAAGTTCTGTACAGTGGAGGGTCTCTAGTGTCAGAGGCTCTGTACAGTGGAGGGTCTCTGTATATTAAAGTGAAATCTCTGTACAGTGGAGGGTCTCTATATGGTGTCATAAAGGCTCTGTACAGTGGAGGGTCTATATTTGGTGTCATAGAGGCTCTGTACAGTGGAGGGTCTCTATATGGTGTCATAAAGGCTCTGTACAGTGGAGGGTCTATATTTGGTGTCATAGAGGCTCTGTACAGTGGAGGGTCTCTATATGGTGTCATAAATGGTCTGTACAGTGGAGGGTCTCTATATGGTGTCAAAGAGGCTCTGTACAGTGGAGGGTCTCTATATGGTGTCATAAAGGCTCTGTACAGTTGAGGGTCTATCTATGGTGTCAAAGAGGCTCTGTACAGTGGAGGGTCTATGTATGGTGTCATATAGGCTCTGTACAGTGGAGGGTCTCTGTATGGATTCATAGAGGCTCTGTACAGTGGAGGCTTTGTATGTTATGACAGGCTCTGTATAGTGGAGGTCCTGTACAATAAATCGGCATGATCAGATTCTGCGGTGGCACGAGGAGGCTGAGCCTCCAGTGGAACCTCATACCTGGGTCTCTGAGAGGTTGAGTTGCCGGGCCAGTTCTGTCCTCTCTCGGCCCACCACGTACTGGCACCTCTGGAACTCCATCTCCAGCCTGTACAGCTGCTCCGCGGTGAAGGAGGTTCGGGTCCGCTTGGGCCGATCCAGGTCCAGCCCCTTCGGAAGGATGATCTCCCGGATGGAGCCCTTGGCATCTGAGGGGGCAGAGAAGGATATCAATTAATTCCAAAAAGTTTCCTTACTCCACCCCTAATTAACCCAACACAACAATCCCCACCAGGAGAGACCCCGGAGTCACTTCAAGCTGAATCCCAAATCCTAAATTCTACCATACCAAACCATCAACCACACGGACCCCTGATAGATTCTTTATTCAATTCTTAAAACATCTGCCTCAAAAGTTCTGGCCGTTCTGCTGGGCCCCCAAAACTCCTCCTGGGACCCCAGCAGCCCAGACACCCTGGAATCACAAAATTTTCTCTTTTATACTTCCTCTGAAATCTAATTATAAAATTAAATAAATCAGAAAAAATATCGGACATGTCTGTGCGATAAAAGAGAAGTAAATATAAATAATTCCCCCTTTCCCTCCGATACTTTGTATAAAGAAATCGTTTCTAAAATATAATGCTACATCGCAGGCTGGACACTGAACCTCCCCGTACATTTTCTGGATCGACCCCGATTAGTATTGATTATTTTACTGCTTCCCGCAATTTACAACCGATTGTTATCATCCCTATAAACATCTAAATTAGAAAAATCACAAGAAGAATAAGAGAAAAAAATATAATTTTATAATATATATTATAATTATTTATATTATTTGTCAGGTGTTGTGGAGGGACGATTATTATTAAAGTTATTGTTATTAAAATGTATACAACTATATATTTAAAAGAATAATAAACTTTATATTTGTGGTAGTATTAGCATTGTTATTACATCATCGTAATATCAAAAAATATAATTACGTATTATATAATATAATATATATCATCTTATACATAAAAATAGTAATGATAATAATATACTAATAATAATAATAACAATGAAATAATATTATTAGCAATAATAATAATAATAAAGCAACAACAATAAAATAATAATACAAAAGAATAAAGCAATAATAAAAACATAATAATAATACAAATACTAGTAGTACTACTTCTACTGTACTACTATTAATAATAATAATAATAGTACTACTATATATTAAGTAAGTATAAAAGAAATAATAATAACAACAACAACAATAATAATAATAATAACCATAATATTAGAAAATCTACTGCTACTACTGCAACTCAATACTTACTACTACTACTAATACTACTAATAATAATACTATTACTGCTAATAATAATTCTATTACTACTACTACTATTAATACTACTAATAATAATACTATTACTGCTACTACTGCTAATACTACTACTACTAATAATAATAATAATAATACTATTATTATTACTACTACTAATAATAGTGGTGCTCTGTAGTAGTTTCTCTCTGTATTTTTCCTTCATAAAGAACATTTATCTTTCTCAGGGGGCTCTGAGTGGACCCCCGGGGATTGAAGTAGACTTCTCTCTGGGAGCTGGAGGCAGATTTTATTGAAGTTATCGAGATTTTTTCCCCAGAATTCAGGTCCACTGTGGGAATATTTCTCATTAGGGCACTAATTAAGCTAATGAAATAAAAGATGCGATTATTGCCTATTATTAGGTGATGTACAGGAAGCCTCCAAAAGAGTCACTGAGAAGAATGCTGGGAGGCAATGCAGGAATTCTGTCCCTGGGGAGGCTTGAAGGGAGGAAAGTGTGAGTAGATACTACCACTGCTGTACACAGACCAGTATGGGGACAAAGCATGGGCTTCTACCTACCCTGTCTGCTACAGAGGATACATAGGCTGGTATGGTGGGTAGGATGCTTCTAAAAAGGATTAGAGTCTGGTAAGGTGGAGAACATGCTAGCGAACAAGACTAGAGGCTTGCATTGTGGATGGGAGGCTGGTGGCCAGGACAAGGGGCTGTTGAAGGCTGCTGTGGAGAGTTAATAGAGAGGGTAAATGATTGATATGAAGGGATAGAGGTTGTATAGTTCATGGGAGACTGACAGCCATAAGGCAGTGTTTGATATACTGTTTAGGAGGCTGCTATGGTGGGACAGAGGCTTTCCATGGTGGGTAATAGGTTGGTATGAAAGGACAGACCTTAATATGGGAGTTAGGAGGCTGCTATGGAGGGGCAGAGGCTGGTATGGTGGTTTGGAGGCTAATATTGTGGGACAGAGACTAGTATGGTGGGTAGGAGGCTAGTATGGAGGGGCATAGGCTGGTATGGTGGTTAGGAGGCTAATATTGTGGGACAGAGACTAGTATGGTGGTTAGGAGGCTAGTATGGAAGGGCAGAGGTTGGTATGGTGGGTAGAAGGCTGCTATAGTAAAAAGAATAGGCTAGTGAAAGGTGTAAGAGCTTGGCATGGAGCAACAGAGATTCTGTGTGGGGCTTAGAAGGCTACTATGGAAAGACAGAGGCTGGTATGGTGGGTAGAAGTTGCTATGGAGGCAAAAGCCTGGTAAAATTTGTAGGAGATTGTTATGGTGGAACAGGATATGGTATGAGGTTTCTATGGAGGGCAGAGGTTGGTATGATGGGTACTATGGAAAGACAGAGGCTGGTATGGTGGGTAGAAGGCTACTATGGAGGCAATAGGCTGGTATCATTCACAGGAGGCTGGTATGGAGGAACAGAAGCTGCTATGGGGGTTTAGGGGGCTTCTATGAAGGGCAGATGTTGATATGGTGGGTAGAAGGCAACTATGGAGGCAATAGGCTGGTATCATTTGCAGGAGGCTGGTATGGAGGAACGGAAGCTGCTGCTATGGGGATTAGGGGGCTTCTATGAGGGGCAGATGTTAATAATGTGGGTAGAAGGCTGCTATGAAGTGACAGAGGCTGGTATTTTTGAGTTGGAATCCAGAAGTCTAAGACTTAATGGTACCAATGATGGACTAGGGGAATGGACACCAGAATAGGTACAATGAGTCCAATATTTTAGGCACACACTAGTTGTCAGAATTTAACAAGTAGGTTAATATTCCTCCAGTACAGGTAAAATATTTGATTTATGATGGCCTGTATAGGACATACTGGTTGGTGTGAAGGTGCAGAGGTTGGCATATGAACAAATGATGTGTATGGAGGCATAGGATCTGGTATGTGATATTATGGCATGTAGAACAGAGGTTAGGGAGAGATGGAGGCAGTCTGGCACTGGGACATACAAGCTGGTATTGAGTGACTGATAGATGGAGATAGAAGTTGGCACGTTACCTCGGACCAGAATTCTCCTGCAGTAGTCTGGGTCAGTTGCTCCACCGTTCTTGGACTTTACACAGTTGTCGGAGGCTCCAGGAGTTGAGTATGTGGCTTGCTGCTCCTTGAGGTAAGAGTCCCCAAGGCTGCTTTGGCTGTCCCTGGAGTCTTTGCCTTCCTTGTGCCCAGGTTTGGTGTTTCGGGGCTCCTCTGTGCCAGGGTTGCACCTAATGTCCATACTGCGCGTTTTCTCAAACATATATAGAGAAGAATTCCCTTTGCCGCCAGGAAAAGGGTCCAAGGCTGAAACTGTGGGCGCTGGGGTAACCTGGTAATAAAGAGGGTCCCCAGCTGGTACCGGGGGAACTCTGGTGTTGATTTGGGCAATGGGTCCCCAACTAGTATTGAGGTATCCTGGTGTTGATTTGGGCAATGGGTCCCTAGCTGGTACCCTGGGCACTTAGGTACGCTGTTGCAGTTTGGGCACAGGGTCACCAGGTATTACCCCAGGCAGGGGGTCTCCGTGTGCTGGTCTGGGTTCTGGAGGATGATCAGGCTCCTGAGGTGCACGCAGGCTCTTGTATCTGGTGTTGCTCGTGTCCAGTGATTGAGGAAAAGCAGTAAAAAGCTCTCATGCCTCCTTATTAGACACACTCATCATACAAGGGGTCGCTGACTAGATGCTGCCACTGATTACGGGTAATTTTCAAGCCTCCACTTTGAGGTTACCTCATGAATACACTAAATTGTTTGGCTAATATATTAGATCACAAATGGACGGTTCCTGAGCTTGTCCCCAATCAAGTCCAGCTTATCCAGAGGCGCACACACAAGTGATTGGTCTGCTGGAGTCAATCACCATCTCCAGGAATGACACAAACAAACAACAACTTTCCTTTTGTGTGAGAAGATTCCCCGTAGATTGTCAGCCCCTGGGTATAATCACCCGCGCTGCCCTTCAGGACTCCCCAATCATCCTCCTCCTCCTCTTCTGCTGCTGCTGAGCAATTTTCTTTAGAGAGAGCAAAATCAGCTCTTGTTGTGTCCTCCAGTTCCCATCCCCGGCCCTCCTGGACTGGCAAGAAAACTCTTTCTGGGGGCTGCGAAGGGTCCTCACCCATCCAGCTGGGCTCCGAGGTGCCGAGGGAAGTGAGCCTGCCCCATTCACACCCCTCCAGCATGGAGCAGAAAGTTGCCTATTATCCCACCAGAGCACCTCACACACAACGCGCTCTAATCCAATAAAACCATTGATTAGGCCACAATGCCTCATTTCAAACCACTGCCCCCGTGCACAGAGTCCTTGTCACCTTGCGAAAGGCCCCTCCTCGCAGACCTGCTCATTCATGGCTTTTATGAGGAATGTGAAGGAGAAGAATGGCCCGAGAGTTGCTAATTATCTAATAGGAGCTTGTATTAGCGCACAGCCCAGGGAGGGTGTCTGCTGGGCCCTTGGGGCAGGGTGAGAGGCTACACACAGCAAATGTTGTGTAGGGGCTCATAGTACTGGACCAGTAGAACTCAGAGGGTTCTTGTAGTGACTGCAATGAATGGCGCCGTGCAAATCCCAATAGTAAAGAATAGGAAATCAACAGCACTCCGAAGTGGCCTTTCTGAGGTGTGTTGTAAAAACACATTGGCGTTGATTTACTAAAACTGGAGAGTGCAAAATCTGGTGCAGCAAACCAATCGGCTTCCAGGTTTTATTGTCAAAGTTTAATTGAACAAGCGGAAGTTATGGCCGATCCGAATATCGTACGACTTGTTTTTTAGCTTAAAAGTAGAAATTTAACAGGTTACTAAAGTCACGAAAATTCCTGTACGACAAAAAATAAAATCAGAAGTGATGTCTCGTGTTGTATTGTATTTTCGGGCGACAATTGTACTGACTAAACGAAAATCGTCCAATCTGGTATCGTACGAGGAAATTTTTCACACATGTCCGATCTAATAATATTGGATGAACTGTCGTAATCGGCTCTCGAAAGTAGTGTACACATGATCCGAAAATCATACGATTCTTCCTCGGACGATCGTTTTCGTACGATTTTCGGACGACAACTATACTAACTAAACGAAAATCGTACGATCTGGTATCGTGCGAGGAAAATTTTTGTGAATG
This sequence comes from Rana kukunoris, assembly GCA_029574335.1. Taxonomy (NCBI): domain Eukaryota; kingdom Metazoa; phylum Chordata; class Amphibia; order Anura; family Ranidae; genus Rana; species Rana kukunoris. Next base: position 70,323 of record JAJQKJ010001017.1, on the reverse strand, counting down.
TCTGATCGAAAAATATCGGATGAACTGCCGTGATTGGCTCTTAAAAAGTAGTGTACACATGATCGGAAAATCGTACGATTCTTCCTCGGACGATCGTTTTCGTACGATTTTCGGACGACAATCTAATAATATTGGATGAACTGTCGTAATCGGCTCTTGAAAGTAGTGTACACATGATCGGAAAATCGTACGATTCTTCCTCGGACGATCGTTTTCGTACGATTTTTGGACGACAACTATACTGAATAAACGAAAATCGTACGATCTGGTATCCTACGAAGAAAATTTTTGCGCAGGTCCGATCTAATAATATCAGATAAACTGTCGTGATTGGCTCTTGAAAGTAGTGTACACATGATCCGAAAATCGTATGATTCTTCCTCGGACGATCGTTTTCGGATCGATTTTCGGAAGAAAACTACACTGACTAAACGAAAATCGTACGATCTGGTATCGTACGAGGAAATTTTTCACGCATGTCCGATCTAATAATATTGGATGAACTGTCGTAATCGGCTCTTGAAAGTAGTGTACACATGATCTGAAAATCATACGATTCTTCCTCGGACGATCGTTTTCGTACGATTTTCGGATCGTGTGTACGGGGCCATTAGAAGCTCATTGGCTACCATGCACCAGATTCTGAGTTCTCCAATTTTAGTAAATCCCCTCCATAATGCCATATAGGTCAATGTTGCAAGGCAAGCATCGGCATTTTAATTTATGTGACATTAGGGGGGGAGGAATTATCATTTGTATATACGGCAGAATTTATTAACATAAACTAAGATTGGAACTGTGCACCACATTAATAAAATGATATAAGTCTATTGGAAAGAATGGGCACCCCTTGTGCACCAATTCAAACCAAAAATTTAGTATACAATACTTTACATGACTGGATTATACTTCTGAAACTCAATAAAAACGTAATGCTGTAAAATAAAACCGGCTTGACTGCCCGTTTCCTACTGCGCATGTGTGAGTCGCGCTGCGCTTTATGAATGAGTGGCTGTTCTATTGGATACACACAGTTCCTAGCCCCATTCCCCAGAAGACAACGCGAGGAGGAAGACCAGGCGTGGACTTTGAAGAGGCAGATTAGGAAGATCTGCCTAGCAACCGCCGCCATTTCTGGTAAATAAAAGAAAAACGAATTTGTCAAATTATTTTATTTTTATTTATTTTTTTGAACATTTTTATGTAATTTTTTTTTTTTTTTAGGGTGGACTTCCACTTTAAGGTTTGACCTCATATTACAGTGGAACCTTGGATTACCAGTATAATCCGTTCCAGGAGAATGCTTGTAATCCAAAGCACTCGCATATTAAAGCGAGTTTCCCCATAGAAATCAATGGAAATTAAAATAATTTGTTCCGCATTGACTTCAATGTCATGCAATAATGCATGTGGCCAGAGGTGGGAGGGGCGCCGGAGAGCCTCGAAAATACCCAGGGACAGCTTGGCTGAACTCGGAAGCCCTCGGAAAGGCTCGGGTATTTACGAGTATCTCTGAACAGCTCCACTTGGCTCCGGCGCCCCCGAATCTCTGGCCAAATGCAGTACTACTGCACGCCGCATTGGCTTAAATCCTGCTCGTTTTGCGACACTCGCAAACCTAGTCAGGATTAAGAAAAAAGAAAATGCTTGTATTGCGAAACGCTCGTTACTCGCAATCCAAGGTTTCACTGTATATGGTTTTTGCAAATCTGGAGAAAATCTAATAGTGTGTATAGGTTCTAAAAAAAGAAAATGAACAAAGCCATCAGAATTTTCGTTCAAAATTCGCACCATTAGTGGGCCGATTTTTGTTCGGCATGTTGGAAATTTTTTGAAGATCAAGCTTATTTCTAATCAATGGTGGGAGAATCATTAGAATTATATAATCTAATAAGAAATGTGTCCTATTTTCTGTAGCAAAATTCGGTAAAAATTGAAGGCTAAGTTGGTCGAATTTTTGAAATCAATGGCGTCACCATCGGATTACAAAACTCATGAAATTTCGGAACTCGACCCACGAGAATTGTTAGGCTGCAATATAACAAACGTTTGCTTTTGGGGTTAATATTACAGCTTGAAGTCAGTTGACTTATTCCCCAATTTCTAAAAGTTTTGCGTTTTTCACGCCCCAAAAAAAAGTCATGCATGGAATTTCTATCTAAAAATGAGAAGTTGGGAGTTTACTCTGATAAAGAGCATGCGACGTTTGGTGTACCGCTTTGTCTACAGTAAGAGCTTTTATATTGTCGGATGTTTTCGATTTTTCATTTTGAATAAATGATAAATGAGAGCTTTTTCACACGCCTGTACATTGGGCATATGGCGGCACAAAGTAAAAGACACGTATTGTTGTGGCGCACCCGGGGGTAACAGCTGCAGTGTATTTTAACCCAATGGGATGCATTACAGAATGTATAAAATTTGTTTTTTGAAAAGTACGTCCGCGCATGCGCATGTGTAAATGTGAGTGCCAGCGGTTAAGTGCATGTAGCCATGTGCAGCGTCTTTTGTAATGCATCTCAATGGACGAAAAATAAGCTGCAGATGCCACAACAAGTGAATACTCTATGCTGTCATACACCTAATGTCTGCCCATGTGAAAGACACCTAAAGAAGATCCATCCAAATATTCTAATGAAAAGGATGGAAAGTCAAATGAAAATTGAAATAGACTTGTATATTTAAGTTAATTTTATATAAATATATATAAGAAATATTTAAAATATATATAATATATATTAATTCATTTATAACTTAATCAATATCTTAAACATTTAAAAAAAAGGAGTTGTGAAGTAACTATTTAGGGTTAATTTTATATAAATATATATAAAAAATATTTATAATATAAAAAAATATATATTAATTAATTAATTACTTAATTAATTAATATATAAAAACATTTAAAAAAAAGGAGTTGTAAAGTAACTTTTGAGGGTTAATTTGATTTACATATATAAATATTTATAATAGATATATTTTTTATTAATTAATTAATAACTTAACTTAACTATTTAGGGTTAATTTATATAAATATATATAATTATTTTTTTAGAATATATAATAATTAATTAATGACTTAATTAATTAATATATAAAACAAAAAATAGTTGTATAGTAACTATTTAGGGTGCGTTTATATCTCTAACCTTCATATGATCAATATTGTAAACTTGTGACAATATTTACGATATTTTGTAGCAACTATATATTTTTGTTAAAGCGTTTGTTACCCCAGGACTTCTCATTTCTGATATTTGCCTGCTGTTCTTGTATGCAAAAGTCTGCTGTTCTCTTTATTGCTTCCTTTATGTGAAATCCCTAGCGTGCCTGCTTGTCTCCTTGATTTCATATTAAAAACTGACCACACTAAGCATGAGAACACATTGTGGTCAGCTCTCTAGCTATGCTGGGAACTCAGTGTGCTCTCCTCCAGTAATCAGACTTGTCCTGACACGCCCTCGCTGTACAGACATTCACTAGCAAGCTCAGTGTGCTGCTACTTTTTCTCCCCCAGCTCTGATGCAGCTGAAAGAAGATGGAATGAAATCACTTAAAGCGGAGGTCCGCTGAAAAAAAAATATTACAAGCCAGCAGCTACAAATACTGCAGCTGCTGACTTTTAACATTAGGACACTTACCTGTCCTGGATTCCAGCACTGTCTGCAGCAAATGACGAGTGATCGCTCGTCACTCTGCTGCTCCCCCCACCATCCACGGTGAGGGAACCAGGAAGTGAAGCGTTCCGGCTTCACTGCCCGGTACCCTACGGCGCATGCGCGAGTCACACTGCGCCCTCTGATTGGCCCCTGCTGTGTACTGGGAGCCGAGTGTTCCCAGCACACAACGGGGAGGGATGGATGGTGACGTCATGCCCGCAGTCTGCCTGAGACTGCTGGGCCGGAAGTGGGTGCAAATATGTATCTTCACCCCCCACCCCCCGAGAAAGGTGTCAAATGTGACACCGCAGGGGGGGAAGGTTTCCGATCAGCGTGAGTTCCACTTTAGGGTGGAGCTTTGCTTTAAAAAAAGGGGAAAAAAAGGGATTTTAAATGTTTTTTTTTATATCCATACTAAAATGTTTTGCCTTTAATTTCTATTTTAAACTGAATGGGTTGTTTTACAAGGTGATCGTTTACAATCACTTTAACAAATAATATATAAGGGGGTACTTATATAAAAAAAATTGCATAGCTATTTGTCCTGGATGTACATTCACTCTGTGTGAACGCTAGAGAGTTACAAGGCCATTTTCTTCTCTAATAAAAATAGCATCAATCAGGAAAACACTGCATTGTGGCCACTAGATGTCGCTGATAAAAATAGGAAATAAATACATAGTATGACCATCTAGTGGCTGCATTTTGCTGATTCACTCTATTTTTGTAAATGAAGAATAGGGATGAGCCGAACACCCCCCGCGTTCGGTTCGCACCAGCCCCCGAACCGTCGAACAGACCGACCGTTCGCGTGAACATTTAGAACCCCATTGAAGTCTATGGGACTCGAACGTTCGAATTCAAAAGTGCTCATTTTAAAGCCCAATATTCAAGTTATTGTTGGAAAACATCTTTGAGAACCCGGGTCTTGCCCGAGGGAACATGTATCAATGGAAAAAAGAGTTTTAAAAACTGTAGTTTTTTCTGGAGCAGCGATTTTAATGATAAAGTGAAAAAAAAATCAAAAATCCCTTTAAATACCGTACCTGCTGGGTGTCTATAGTAGTGGCACATGTTTAGAAATGTCCCTGCACAACATGAGTTGTGTAATGAGCAATTTAATACTGCTTGCAGCTTCAACGTAATGTTTGGTCCCTGCAATATGGATAAAAACGTGCACTTACAGCAAATGCGTTTACATGCTATTAAACAGCAAACGTGCACTTACAGCAAATGCGTTTACGTGCTATTAAACAGCAAACATGCACTTACAGCAAATGCGTTTACGTGCTATTAAACAGCAAACGTGCACTTACAGCAAAATGCGTTTACGTGCTATTAAACAGCAAACGTGCACTTACAGCAAATGCGTTTACGTGCTATTAAACAGCAAATGTGCACTTACAGCAAATGCGCTTACGTGCTATTAAACAGCAAACGTGCACCTACAGCAAATGCGTTTATGTGCTATTAAACAGCAAATGTGCACTTACAGCAAATGCGTTTACGTGCTATTAAACAGCAACTGTGCACTTACAGCAAATGCACTTAGGTGCTATTAAACAGCAAACGTGCACTTACAGCAAATGCGCCTATGTGCTATTAAACAGCAAACATGCACTTACAGCAAATGCGCTTACGTGCTATTAAACAGCAAATGTGCACTTACAGCAAATGCGCTTACGTACTATTAAACAGCAAACGTGCACTTACAGCAAATGCATTACGTGCTATTAAACAGCGAACATTCACTTACAGCAAATGCGTTTATGTGCTATTATACAGCAAACGTGCACTTACAGCAAATGCGCTTAGGTGCTATTAAACAGCAAACGTGCACTTACAGCAAATGCGTTCACGTGCTATTAAACAGCAAACGTGCACTTACAGCAAATGCGCTTATGTGCTATTAAACAGCAAACGTGCACTTACAGCAAATGCGTTACGTGCCATTAAACAGCAAACGTGCACTTACAGCAAATGCATTTACGTGCTATTAAACAGCAAACGTGCACTTACGGCAAATGCGCTTACGTGCTATTAAACAGCAAACGTGCACTTACAGCAAATGCGCTTACGTACTATTAAACAGCAAACGTGCACTTACAGCAAATGCGTTACGTGCTATTAAACAGAAAACATGCACTTACAGCAAATGCGTTTACGTGCTATTAAACAGAAAACATCACTTACAGCAAATGCGTTACGTGCTATTAAACAGCAAACGTGCACTTACAGCAAATGCGCTTATGTGCTATTAAACAGCAAACGTGCACTTACAGCAAATGCGTTACGTGCCATTAAACAGCAAACGTGCACTTACAGCAAATGCGTTTACGTGCTATTAAACAGCAAACGTGCACTTACGGCAAATGCGCTTACGTGCTATTAAACAGCAAACGTGCACTTACAGCAAATGCGCTTACGTACTATTAAACAGCAAACGTGCACTTACAGCAAATGCGTTACGTGCTATTAAACAGCAAACGTGCACTTACAGCAAATGCGTTTACGTGCTATTAAACAGAAAACATGCACTTACAGCAAATGCGTTACGTGCTATTAAACAGCAAACATGCACTTACAGCAAATGCGCTTAGGTGCAAATAAACAGGACAAGTGCAGTAACACCGAGTATGTTTAGGTGTAAACTAATCAGCACACAGGCAATACAACATGTTAGAACACTGCAACTAGCACAATCTCCTGCCTGACAAATAGGAATAGCAGATCTAGCTAAGCTATACAGTGTATAAATATATGTACAACTCCTAGGGATGTATATATATCCTCTACACACTGTAATTTAAGCTAAACTGACTAGCCTGCCTGCTCTATCTAGCTATATAAAAAGACAATCTCTCTGTCTCTCTGACTGCTCTCATTAACAAGCTGGAACACACTACACGAGGCTGCCCGGCAGGCGGCCTTATATAGTGTGGGGTGTGTGCTAAAGCCCTGAGCCATAATTGGCCAAAGCCACCCAGGCTTTGGCCAATAATGGCTCTTCGTTTTTTGTGCGCTGTGATTGGCCAAGAATGCGGGACATACAGCATGCTTGGCCAATCATCAGCGCGCAATGGCGCAGTGAATTATGGGCCGTTTTGCGTCACTCAAATTTGGCGCGAATGACCGCTTTTGAGTTGAACATACGTTCGTATCGAACACGAAGCTCATCCCTAATGAAGAACATCCAACCTGGAGAGAAAGTAGGCTACGTTCGATTTTAATGGCATCCGCACAGAACAAATGTGCACGCAGTTTCTGTGAAATATATAAAATTATAAATATTATTATAAATATAATTATAAATTATAATTATAAATACACCCCTCTATTCTATGATTATATTTCCCTATGCACCAAATTAACAATCTTACACTAGGTTTATTTATTTGGTCTATCTATCTATGTCTCTCTCTCTATCTCTCTCTATCTCTCTCTCTCTCTCTATCTCTCTCTCTCTCTCTATATATCTCTCTCTCTCTTTCTCTCTCTATCTCTTGCTCTCTTTCTCTCTCTCTCTCTCTCTCTCTCTCTATCTCTCGCTCTCTCTATATATCTCTCTCTCTCTCTCTATCTCTCTCTCTCTATCTCCCTCTCTCTAACTCTCTCTCTATCTTTCTCTCTCTCTATCTCTCTCTCTCTCTCTCTCTCTCTCTCTCTCTGTCTGTCCGTCCGTCTGTCCGTCCGTGTGTCTATCTATCCATCTATTTATCGATCTATCCAACTATCTATCTATTTATCCATCTGATGGATAAATCCGAGGTTCCACTGTAATTTGTTCCGCATTGACTTCTATGGCATGCAATACTGGGGGTGGGGGGGGGGGGGTGGAGAGCCTCGGAAATACTTGGGAACAGCTCGGCTGAACTTGGAAACTAGACATGTGCATTCGTTTAACAAACGATAATGAAAGCGCAAGGAACGAAGACCGAAAATCCGACATAAAAAATGCTTTATTTTCGTTTTCGTTGCGGTAAAAATTCGATATAGAGAGATTTGACATTATAGGGAAAAGATTCGACATTACAGAGATTAGATTTTGATTTATGAGAAAATATATTCGACATTATTACTAGTCATACAACATTAGAATTCTTGTGGGCGGAATATTCGAACGGAAATGTACGATTCGACGTAAAGATTTGACGTTCCGTCGAATATTCTTTTGACCATTCGACAGAAACCAAGTATTATTGGATTTTTGGACGAAAGCTATTCTCCAACTAAAAACAAAATAAATCAAAACGATTTTCGGGAGTAACTAAATAAATGTATTTTCCAAACGAAAACGAAAAAAAACAAAACTTAATATTCCAGTCTGCGCATGTCTATTGGAAACCCTCGGAAAGGCTTGAGGATGGAGTGTTTCAAAATATTTCTGAGCGGCTTTGAACGGCTCTGATCGGCTCCGGTACTCTGACACCGCAGAGGCTTGAATCCTGCTAGTTTTGCGAGACAACACTCGTAAAACCATTTAGGATTTTTTTTTTAATTACTGTAAATGCTCGTATTGCGAAACGCTTGTTAACCACGTTGCTCGCAATCCGAGGTTTCACTCTATGCTGCAGAAATCTCCCTCCACTGGGTCTGGCTGCATCTGTTTTAACTGTGGGCATCTGAAGCTGCTGTCTGTTAATTTACTGGATTTACACAGACACACAGAGGCACACCTTCAGCCCTACAGGTTTCATTGGCCCTCTTATGACTCATCCTGCCCTCCCTTCCCGGCAAACTCTCACTAGAGCGAGAGACGGAGAGCTGTGCATGATGTCATACACCTAGGCTAATGATCAGACAAGAAATAAATGGAGGATGTCTTCCACTGGCACCTGATGAAGAGGCTGCGGGTGAGGGGATGGGTGCTTTTGGCAGAAGTGCAGGTCGCCTTCAAACAGAGGATTGGCTGATTTATAATACATTTAGCAGCCAATTGGCTGTTTTATTTGTTTAGAAACTTAATTCTGGAAACCAAAGCAGGAATTTGGTTTTGTGGAACTGATACTTTCCTTCCGCTGAGTTCTTAGTAATCAGGTTTAGGATGGATGAGCGGAGGAGACGGCAGGACACACAGTGAGATATCCTACTGATACATACCCCAAACGTGCCGGGAGATCCTACAACTGAGGGAGGGGCAGAGACACAAACTACTGGGGGAAATCTCACCATGGTGGGAGGGGCAGAGACACAAACTACTGCAGGAAATCTCATTATTGTGGGAGGGGCAGAGACACAAACTACTGCAGGAAATCTCACCATTGTGGGAGGGGCAGAGACACAAACTACTGCAGGAAATCTCACAATTGTGGGAGGGGCAGAGACACAAACTACTGCAGGAAATCTCACCATTGTGGGAGGGGCAGAGACACAAACTACTGCAGGGAAATCTCACCATTGTGGGAGGGGCAGAGACACAAATTACTGCAGGAAATCTCACCACTGTGGGAGGGGCAGAGACACAAATTACTGCAGGAAATCTCACAATTGTGGGAGGGGCACTTTGTGTTGGTATATCACATAAAATACCAATAAAATACATTTACGTTTTTGGTTGTAACATAACAAAACGTGGAAAATTTCGAGGGGTTTGAATACTTTTTCAAGGCACTGTATAATGTTGATCACCTTTAGCCCAAGAGAACTGGATAGTGACGTTCAGAAAACCTAGAATCCAGAAAACTCAGATCTGCAATATCGATCTTCAATCTTTATCCACGTTGGACATACAAGGTACGCCCCAAAAACTTCCATCCGTACCTCGTAAGTTCTGGTCCCTTTTCACAGGCTGTGAAAGGCTCTTGTGCTGCTATTTTCAGCAAGATTGCCGCACGTTCCTACTGATCTCTTATATGCCGATCAAAGGAGTGATATTTGTTCTGCAGATGATGACAGTTTTGAAAGAAAAACAATTACACAATTAATACAAAATGTACCTATTTAGCCTCTATTATCCCTTCGTTACCTATAACCAGCTCTAGTTAACTCCTTCCTTACCCTCTCTCCTTAGCTATTTTTTTTCTGCAGTTTATTTTTGTAATACTCATAATTAAAGTGACTCTTGGGCTTTCTCCCCTGGTCCCTGGGCATTTATGCTGGGCTTTTTTTTCTGGTTCCTGGGCATATATGCTGGGCTTTCTCTCCTTGGTCCTTAAATGTCTATACTGGGTCTTCTCTCTGTGAACAAAGATACTGGACTCTTTCTCCCTGGTTACTGAACATTTATATTGAGCTTTCTCTTCATGGATCCTGGACATTAACACTGGGCTTTACCCCCCTGGTCCCTAGACATTTATCCTGGGCTTTCTCTCCCTGGTCCCTGGGCATATATACTGGACTCTCTCTCCCTGGTATCTGCACATTTATATTGGGATTTCTCTCCATGGTTCCTGGACATTATCACTGGGCTTTACCCCTCTCCCTCCCCCGGTCCCTAGACATTTATCAAAGCAGAAACAAAAAATTGTCTCTGGACAGCCGCACTCTGAACAAATTGTAGCCTTTATTAAAAGAAGGACAGCACTACAAGTCACAGCAAAAGAAAGTAAAACCCGACCGCTGACATGTTTCGCACTGAAACTAGTGCTTAGTCATAGTCTGGGTTCTCACCTGGAGCTGCTACTCCCTTTTACCCTAGGCATTTATACTGGATTTTCTCTCCCTGGTCCCTGAAAATATATACTGGACTTTCTCTCCGGGTTCTTGGACATTTATGCTTTGCTTTCTCTTATGGTTCCTGGACATGTAAACTGGACTTTCCTTCCCTGGTCCCTAGACATTTATACTGGACTTTCCCTGGTCCTATTATTCGATGTAGTATTTTAGGCATTTTTTCCCTGGTTCCTAGATATTTATGCTGGGTTTTGTTTCTCTGAACCTTGGACATTTATACTGAGCTTTTCCTCCCTGGTCCCTGGACATTTAAACTGAGCCTTTTCTCCCTGGACATTTATACTGGACCTTCTCTCTCTGGTCCCTGGACGTTTGTACTGGGCTTTCTCTCCTTGGTCCTTGGACATTTTTACTCTGTTTTCTTTCCTCGCTCCTTGGACGTTTATAATGGGCTTTCTCTCCCTGGTCCCTGAATATTTATACTGGGCTTTCTTTCCTTGGTCCTTGGATGTTTATACTGGGCTTTCACTCCCTGGTCCCTGAATATTTATACTGGGCTTTCTTTCCTTGGTCCTTGGATGTTTATTCTGGGCTTTCACTCCCTGGTCCCTGGATATTTATAATGAGCTTTTTCTCGCTGGTCCCTGGACATTTATACTTCACCTTCTCTCCCTGGTCCCTGGACATGTATACTGGGCTTTCTCTCCTTGGTCTTTGGATGTTTGTACTCGGCTTTCTCTCCCTGGTCCCTGGACATCTGTACTGGGCTTTCTCTCCTTGGTCCTTTATATTGAGCTTTCTCTCCCTGGTCCTTGAATGCTTATACTGGGCTTTCTCTTCTTGGTCCTTGGATGTTTATACTGGGCTTTCTCTCCTAGGTCTTTTATACTGGGCTTTCTCTCCTTGGTCCTTTATACTGGGCTTTCTCTCCTTGGTCCTTGGATGTTTGTACTCGGCTTTCTCTCCCTGGTCCCTGAACATCTGTTCTGGGCTTTCTCTCCTTGGTCCTGTATATTGAGCTTTCTCTCCTTGGTCCTTGGATGTTTATACTGGCTTTCTCTCCTTGGTCCTTTATACTGGGCTTTCTCTCCTAGGTCCTTTATACTGGGCTAGTGTGCTTTCTCTCCTTGGTCCTTGGATGTTTTTACTGGGCTTTCTCTCCCTGGTCCCTTCAGTTAAATGCAGTGGTTGGGGGAGTAATGAAAATTGCTTTGAATGAGCCAAGTAAATTTTTTAGCTCACCCCGCAAAGCCAGAGGAAAGTGTCACTAAACTTTTTGAATTTTTTGTCCTTTTGTTTACAAATTTGTGAATTTAAAGAAAAACTGTAGTCTCTGATCACCTGTTGTAATAGGTCTGCAGTCTCTGACCATATATTTCTATCATGTCTGCACTCTCTGACCATCAATTGTATCATGTCTTTGATCTCTGACCATATCTTGTATCATGTCTGCAATCTCTGACCATCTCTTTTTATCATGTCTGCAATCTCTGACCATCTCTTTCTATCATGTCTGCAGTCTCTGACCGTGTGTTGTATCACATCTATTGTCTCTGATGATCTCTTGTATAAAGTCTGCAGTCTCTGACCAGCTCTTGTATCATGTCTGCAGTCTCTGACCATCTCTTGTATAATGTCTATGGTCTCTGACCATCTCTTGTATCATATCTGCAGTCTCTGACCATATATTTCTATCATATCTGCACTCTCTGACCATCTCTTGTATCATGACTTTGGTTTTTGACCATATCTTGTATTATGTCTATAATCTTTTACCATCTCTTGTATCATGTCTGCGGTCTCTGACCATCTCTTGTATCATGTCTGTGGTCTCTGACCATCCCTTGTATCATGTCTGTAGTATCTGACACCATGTCTTGTATCATATCTGTAGACGCTGACCATCTCCTGTTTTCATGTCTGCAGTCTCTGACCATCTCTTGTATCAGGTCTGTGGCTATCTCTTGTATCAGGTCTGTGGCTATCTATTGTATCATGTCTGAGGTCTCTGGCCATCTCTTGTATAATGTCTGCAGACTCTGACCATCTCTTGTATTATGTCTGCAGTCTCTGACCATCTCCTCTATGATATCAGCAGTCTCTGACCACCTCTTGTATCATTTCTGTGGTCTCTGACCATCTGTTGTATCAGGTCTGCAGTCTCTGACTATATATTTCTATAATTTCTGCACTTAATCAGATATTTTTATTACAGATTTTTCAGTCATTACCAGGACAACATACAAAAATTCTTCCCCTCGGCTTCCCACCCACCCTGCTGCACACAAAAAAAAAATAGTACGGTGCTAACAATCAAATTTCTCTGAATTGGAATATAGTAGAATGAGGTTTAGTTTCTCACAAAAATTGTTCTCCATGGCTTCCAACCCACCCCATTGCACACAAATACAATCAGATTTCTCTGTTTAATAGGTTAGGAGGTTTAGGTTCTTACAAAGCATAAACATTTGTTGAAATAGGTGAAATAAATAAAGAAAATAAATCAGGTTCTGTGAGGTGAAGAGATTAAAAAGGAGTTATGTGTTGCTTCAAGTATAGTAATGGCGGAATAATATGAGCTGGAATTAAGGTTAAAGAATTGTTCAAATAAACAGCCAACTTTTGTATTTTCTAGCTTTATTTAGTACATATACTTATAGCAATGTCTAAAAGGAAAAAAGTGTGACCTGGCATGTCCGCAGTGACAGCATTGTATGTTTATACAGCACTTTACATATTATACATTCACATCAGTCCCTGACCTCAAGGAGCTTTCAATGTAAAGTCTACTGTAGGCCATCCACTATTACTTTCTTAGTTTGTTCTGCAGACTGAATGAAAAAAAATTAAATAGATTCCTCCATCCCTGCTACACCCACTCAGCTATTGTGTTCTGACAGCCGCCTGAAGGTTGGATGCAACCGCTGTTCCTCCAACAATTTTAAGCATGCCTTCTTCAATCAAAAGATGTCAGGCAGGAGGGGGCCAACTTTAACCACATTCTAATTCATATCTCCCAACTGTAGCAAAACAAATACCCTTGCGCACAAATGTGTTGACCAGGCGATCCAAAGTTCGGAGTGGATAATATCTCAGGCCTTGCTGCCCTCCAGGATAGAGGTATCCTAGCAGTCAAAAAAGAAAACTGCTGGCTGACGAGTTTCAAAGGCTCTGAGGAAGTAAGTAATCATTCGAAACATGTCAGCCAGCAGTGAGTGGTTCGCACGTCCTCTCTCTGGGATCTGGAGACTGCTATCAGTAGACAGATTGTCATAAGCCAAAGACTGTAAAGGCCCGTACACACGATCCAATTTTACGACAATAATTGTCTGGTGGACGTGTTGTGTCGGGTAATCCAACCGTGTGTATGCTCCATCAGACAATTGTTGGCGGAATTAATCAGACAAATGTTGGCTGTTCATGCTCACCAACTGTCTGGCAATAAATATGTTACATCGGATTATCCGATTGTGTTAATAAACCCCCTCTATATAATTTCGCAACCCCATATCTGGCCCAGAACAGGCCATCTTCCCAAGAGTAGAATTCGCATTGACGTGGGTTATGCCACAGAGGAGCATTAGAGGAGAAACTACCAGCATCCCTAGTCAGAATTAGGGATGAGCTTCGTCTTCGAGTCAAACTAACGTTTGTCTTGAACATCGTATGTTCGATCGGTCGTCGAACTATGAACGTTTTGGGCCGTTCGTGCCAAATTCGAGTGGCGTGTCTCGGCCCATAATTGACTGCGGCATCACAGTGCATTGCTGGCTGATGATTGGCCAAGTATGCACTATGACCCGCATGCTTGGCCAGTCACAGCGCACAAAAAACAGTGAGCTATAATTGGCCAAAGAGGGGTTAGTCAGTATTCTTTGGCCAATTATGGCTTAGGGGGATAAGTACACGCCCCCACACTATATAATGCTGCCTGGAAGTCGGCCTTGTGTAGTGTGTTGGTGGTTTACAGAGAGACGACAGAGAGAGAGTGTCATTTTTTGGAGTTAGATAGAGCAGGCAAGCAGGCTAGTCAGTTAGAGTTACAGTGTGTAAAGGATATATATGCATCCCAGGTGTTGTATATATATTTATACACTGTATTGAGTTTAGATAGATCCGCTCTTCCTAATATACTGACAGGCAGGCACCATGCATTTTGGTGCAGCAGCATTAAAAAATAAAATTAAACACAGGCACAGGCACATACTCTCAATGATTTTCATCCATATTGCAGGGACCAGACATTACATTAAAGCTGGAAGCAGTTTTAAATGACTTTTTTCTTATAGTAATACCCAGCAGGTACGATATTTAAAGGAATTTTTTTTCATTTTAAGCATCATTAAAATACTGCTTTTTTTTCCATTGATACATGTTCCCTGGGGCAAGACCCGGGTTCTCAAACCCGTTTTACGATAATAACTTGCATATTAGACTTTAAAATGAGCACTTTTGAATTCGAACGTTCGAGTCCAATAGACTTCAATGGGGTTCTAAAAGTTTGCGCGAACGTTCGGTCCATTTGACGGTTCTGGTGCAAACCGCACAGTGGGGTGTTCGGCTCATCCCTAGTCGGAATTAAATTAGAGGTCTTAAAAACCCATAAAGTCATAGCAAGAACTTTGGTGCCCTCCTGTTTTGCGTAGACTGCCAAAATATTGACCTTTAAAAAAAGAGTTTCCTAATGCTAAACCTTTCATCCGATTTCTAAGTTGATGCATTTGTACGTTTCCAAAGCCAATATAAAGGAATAGTAGTGGAAAAGCACTTTTGGGTTTAACTCTTTTTTTTTTTTTTTGTATAATTATATTTTTAAGGGTGTGACGGGGTGTGTCCTATGGCTGCATACTTTTGCTAATAGGTGTCCCTTGTTTCCATCTCAAAAAGTTGGGAGGTATCCTAGCAGAAACCAAATTCAAGCAATGTATGGCAATCTTTAGACAGGAGCCAATTATCCAACCAGCATGAAACCAGAGTGCCTGGAGGAAACCCACACAAGCACATGCAAATTCAATGCAGATAGTGTCCTAGCCAGGATTTTCACCCCAGGTCCCCAGTGCTACAAGGAAAAAAGGCTAACCAGTAGCCAGTTGGACTTACTAGCTCTATAAATAGGTGCACCATTGGAACTGATGGGAGCCTATTCTGGTGTGGCCATCCAACTGCCCCATATCTGAGGACATCTTCTATGCTTGGAGGTTTCTTTTTCTCCTACTAGAGTCATACTGACAAGATGCAATAATCCCAAAGTCATATCTGAAGGTCTAGTCCAGGGTTTCTCAATTAGGGTTGCACCCGAGGTTGCAAGGGGTCCTTGAGTAATGAGCAATTTATACCTCTCAAATAACTGGCACAGCTGATATTTTTAGCTATCTGTAAGGGGGTAATTCTTCCCAATGACCACAAGTGTAAGGAGTTTTCTTCCCACTAATGAAAAAACAACTGGCAGTGTCCGGCCCCCCAGCCCCCCCCCCCCCCCGTTTTACTTACATGAGCCACAAATTTCTGTGGGTGTGATCCCACGTCGCTCTCTCCAAGGCTTCTCGGCTCTTCATTAGATAGATTGATAGCAGCCATTGGCTCCAGCTGCTGTTAATCAAATCCAATCACCTGGGCCCTGGGGGCGGGGCCGAGTCATACACTCAGAAGCTATGGATGCTGAGTGTATGACACGGGAGCATGCCCTCAAGGTAACCCTTCAGTAGAGAGCTTCCCAGAGGGGGTTATCTATTGCGGGTAGGAGCCGTGAGAGCTGCCATGGGACCACAGAACAGGAGGATCGGGGCCACTCTGTGCAAAAAAAAAAAATGGTAACCTTTAACCTCTTAAGGACTGCCGCATGTACATTTACGTCGGCAGAATGGCACAGACAGGCACATCAACGTATATATACGTTGCTGCCTAGACGTGGGTCGGTGGTCCGATCGGGACCCCCCCCCCCCCCAGTACATGCGACGGTCCCCGTGGCTGTACGAGCGATCCGTGCTGAGGGGGCGGCTGTTAGTTTTTGCACTAGCTTAACCAGCCAATGCACTAGCTTAACCACTTAACACCCGCCCGCCGTCAAATGACGGCGGGCGGAATGCTCTATTGTTCTGACAGGACATCATATGGCGTCCTGTCATTTAAAGCCGCTAGGGGGGGGCGTTACTGGGAACACTGTGCGCGTGCCCGGCGGCCGCGATGGCCGCGGGGGACCAGCGATTGCCCAGTAACTAAGCAAGGACGTGGAGCTCTGTGTGTAAACACAGAGCTCCACGACCTGTCAGGGAGAGAGGAGACCGTTCTGTGTTCCTTGTACATAGGGACACAGTATCGGTCACCTCCCCCAGTCACCCCCCTCCCCCTACAGTTAGAACACTACTTAGGACACACATTTAACCCCTTCCCCGCCTCCTAGTGGTTAACCCCTTCCCTGCCAGTCACATTTATACAGTAATCAATGCATATTTATAGCATTTTTCACTGTATAAATGTGAATGGTCCCAAAAATGTGTCAAAAGTGTCCGATGTGTCCGCTATAATGTCGCAATCCCAAAAAAAAACGCAGATCGCCGCAATTCCTAGTAAAAAAAAAAATCATAATTATGTCCCCTATTTTGTGGGCAATATAACTTTTGCGCAAACCATTCACTATATAGTTATTGCGATTTTTTTTTTAAAACATTTTTAACCAAAAATATGTAGAAGAATAGGTATAGGCCTAAACTGAGATATATATATATATTTATTTTTTAAATTGGGATATTTATTATAGCAAAAAGCAAAAAATATTGTGTTTTTTTTTTAAATGTACGTTCTTTTTTTGTTTATAGCCCAAAAAAATAAAAGCCGCACGGGCGATCAAATACCACCAAAAGAAAGCTCTATTTGTGGGGAAAAAAGGACGCCAATTTTGTTTGGGAGCCACGTCGCACGACAGCGCAATTGTCAGTTAAATCGACGCAGTGCCGGAAGCTAAAATTTTGTCTGGGCAGGAAAGGGGTGTAGGTGCACAGTAGGCAAGTAATTAAAGGAACCTGTTTAGAAAATAAAGAAACAATCCTTTACAACCCCTTTAAAAGCTAATTGGCTAACATGCACTGTTGCACCAGATTTTGCACTCTCCAGTCTTCAGTTTTAGTAGATCAAACCTACTGTCAGCTGTAACCAGACACTATTCTGACACAGAGCCACCTAGTGGCGAACTAACTAACTGCACCTGCTTACATGTATGCTTGTGTGTTTAGCTAAGGTGATTAGATTTGATTAGATGTAAGCTCCTTGAGGGCAGATATGTAAAGCACTGAGAAACTTGCTGGCTCTATATAAATACCTATACTTATTAAATACATTTACTTTTTACATTGAATGCTAGTAAATTAAGTGAAGCTGTGTTCACTTCAATCATCCGATCAACTGCCAGCAAAATCCTTGTTCTTTGCATTTCCCTTACTCATGATTGGGTGGTCAAAGTGAACGCAGGCTCATCTTATTTACTATCATTCACGTTTCAAAGTGAACAGCCTCTACAGTTTTGGCAAAACCCTAAAGTGGATGTCAAAGCAACTGAAGGCTCAGAAATCATTTTGTATCAGATCCAAATCCCAAATACACAATATGTGAAAAAAAATTCCTACCATCTGGTCACATTTCCGTGTCTCACTCTCCTCCAACAAACACGTTTATATTGTATTAGATGGCCAGATATTCTTCTCCTGCTCCCTACTCGTGGTAGGAGGGGGTGATACGGGAGTCCATCATTGCCGCATCATGTCTGCTCTTTCAATACTTCTGGGTGGAGAAGGACCCGTTCACACCAGTACATTTTAGATGTTTTAGGTGCGGTGTGTTAAAATGTGTTCACTTCAAAACATAAATGTTCTATATCTATTAATTCCATGTAAAACGCACCTAAAACACAATGCAAAGGAGTGACCTGGCCCCGATATGACAACACCAAATCCACAGAATGGTGTACCAAAACCAGCCTGGAATCTGGGGGCAGGGGGCAAACTGACCATTCGGGCACTGCCCGAGGGCCCCATGTCACTAGGGGGTCCCATCAGGGTTGCCAGCCTCAGTAAAACTAGAGAAGTATGTAAAAAAAATGTTTTTTACATCTGTTCCTGAAATGTCCCTTACCGACATCTTTTGGGTCTAAAAATCAGAAGATTATATCTGCCCCGCCTCTCCGGTACCTTTTCAGTGTGTGTGTGTGTATACTGTGTGTGTGTACTGTATGTCTATTCTGTGTGTGTATATTGTGTGTCTATACTGTGTATGTATACTGTATGTGTGTGTATACTGTGTGTATACTGTATGTGTGTGTGTGTATACTGTGTATGTATACTGTATGTGTGTGTATACTGTGTATGTATACTGTATGTGTGTGTATACTGTGTATGTATACTGTATGTGTGTGTGTATACTGTGTATGTATACTGTATGTGTGTGTATACTGTGTATGTATACTGTATGTGTGTGCGTATACTGTGTATGTATACTGTATGTGTGTGTATATACTGTGTATGTGTGTGTGTATACTGTGTATGTATACTGTATGTGTGTGTATACTGTGTATGTATACTGTATGTGTGTGTATACTGTGTATGTATACTGTATGTGTGTGTATATACTGTGTATGTATACTGTATGTGTGTGTATATACTGTGTATGTATACTGTATGTGTGTGCGTATACTGTGTATGTATACTGTATGTGTGTGTGTGTATACTGTGTATGTATACTGTATGTGTGTGTGTGTATACTGTGTATGTATATATGTGTGTGTGTGTATACTGTGTATGTATACTGTATGTGTGTGTATGTATATGTATACTGTATGTGTGTGCGTATACTGTGTATGTATGTATGTGTGTGTGTATACTGTGTATGTATACTGTATGTGTGTGTATATACTGTGTATGTATACTGTATGCGTGTGTGTATACTGTGTATGTATACTGTATGTGTGTGTATACTGTGTATGTATACTGTATGTGTGTGTGTATACTGTGTATGTATACTGTATGTGTGTGTGTATACTGTGTATGTATACTGTATGTGTGTGTATACTGTGTATGTATACTGTATGTGTGTGTGTATACTGTGTATGTATACTGTATGTGTGTGTATACTGTGTATGTATACTGTATGTGTGTGTATACTGTGTATGTATACTGTATGTGTGTGTATACTGTGTATGTATACTGTATGTGTGTGTGTATATACTGTGTATGTATACTGTATGTGTGTGTATATACTGTGTATGTATACTGTATGTGTGTGTATACTGTGTATGTATACTGTATGTGTGTGTATATACTGTGTATGTATACTGTATGTGTGTGTGTATATACTATGTATGTATACTGTATGTGTGTGTGTATATACTGTGTATGTATACTGTATGTGTGTATACTGTGTATGTATACTGTATGTGTGTGTGAATACTGTGTATGTATACTGTATGTGTGCGTATATTGTGTATGTATACTGTATGTGTGTGTGTGTGTATACTGTGTATGTATACTGTATGTGTGTGTATACTGTGTATGTATACTGTATGTGTATATACTGTGTATGTATACTGTATGTGTGTGTATACTGTGTATGTATACTGTATGTGTGTGTATACAGTACTGTGTGGCCCCATAATCTCCTATTGCCGGGGGGCCCCATAATCTCCTATTTCCTGGGGGCCCCATAATCTCCTTTGCCTGGGGGCCCTATATTTCTCCTATTGCCCAAGGCCCCATGAGTGTGTCAGTCCGCCCCTGTCTGGGGGATTCTCCACCAAACATAATACGACAAAACCTCAGAGTAGGAAAACACAATACAACTAAATGTAAAAAATGGAGAAAGAATGTAAAAATTTATAAAAATAAATGAGTTCAATGATTCCTTCTATTATCTGCCAGGATAAAAATAAAATACCTTCTGCCGTTAGAGTGTAAGCTCTTCTGGTGCACAGACTGATGTGAATTGCCCAAAATTCTCTGTACAGCACTACAGAATATGTCAGCGCTCTATATAAATGTATAATAATAATGATGTGTGTGATGGTGGTGGGACATTAGAGTGTAAGCTCCTCTGGTTTAGGGACTGATATGAAAGGCTCAGTGTTCTCTGTACAGGAATAAAATATATATGGTTAGTTTGGTTTATATATACAGTATAATGTGTAGTGAGCTGTTATTGTCTTTTCTGCAGTCTGTGTTTTCTAGACTTTCTGCTCAATACAAATACATTTTGTTTTTATAGTAGATTATTTATTCAATCGTAGTGGATATAAAAACTGTGCTCAGGATGGGTGGAAGGTGGGCGTCTTGGTACGTTTCTTTCCTTTTGTTTCTTTATGTATCATACCACACTGAAAGCCATGTGACATCACAACTCTCAGATATAAGTTACAATAGACAGGATGACATCACCACTCTCCAGATATAAGTTACAATAGACAGGATGACATCCACCGCTCTCCAGATATAAGTTATAATACAACAGGATGACATCACAACTCTCCAGATATAAGTTTTATATTACACAGGATGACATCACCACTCTCCAGATATAAGTTATAATACACAGGATGACATCACCGCTCTCCAGATATAAGTTATAATACACAGGATGACATCACAACTCTCCAGATATAAGTTATATTACACAGGATGACATCACCACTCTCCAGATATAAGTTACAATAGACAGGATGACATCACCACTCTCCAGATATAAGTTATATTACACAGGATGACATCACCACTCTCCAGATATAAGTTACAATAGACAGGATGACATCACCGCTCTCCAGATATAAGTTATAATACACAGGATGAGATCACCGCTCTCCAGATGTGTTATATTATAAAGTAAAAGGATGACATCACAACTCTCCAGATATAAGTTTATTATACAGGATGACATCACAACTCTCCAGATATAAGTTTATTATACAGGATGACATCACAACTCTCCAGATAAAAGTTGTATTATACAGGAGTGACATCACTGCTCTCCAGATTTGTTATATTATACAGGATGACATCACCATTCTCCAGATATAAGTTATATTATACAGGAGTAACATCACCGCTCTCCAGATGTGTTATATTATAGGGAATGAGATCACAGTTATGCAGATGTAAGTTATATAAATACAGGGAGGTGACATCGCTGCTCTCTAGATATGTTTTATTATAGAGGAGTGACATCACCGCTCTCCAGAAAGAAGTTCTATTATAGATTATGACATCATTGCCCTCCAGATATAAGTTATAGTATACACAAATGACATAATCATTCTCCAGACATAAGTTATATTATACAGGGATGACATCATTACTTGACAAATAGAAGTTATATTATACAGAAGTGACATCACCGCTCTCCAGATATAAGATATATATATATGTGTGTGTATTTTATTTTTCCCAGATTCAGGGACGTGGGTGGCAGGGTGGACTTTTCAGTCCATCGGTCACTTTGTCGGGGGCTGTGATTCCAGACCTCCGGACCTCCCTGTAGAAGCACCTGAGTCCTCCTGCCAAGCATGAAGCATTTTGCAGAAAATTAGAGCTAATTAGAGGCTGCTGGGTGGGATAAGCTGACAGAGCAAGGAAAATGCAATGGGACCCCCAGGGGGGCTCATTCACCTCGCTGGAGGGAGAAAACTGCAGTCATTGTAACTGTGAGGAGGACAGAGGACACTAAATGGCCCATTCTTCCCCTAAAACAAAAGGCTGTGTGAGATGTTTACCCAAGGATGGGAAGCGGCTGTCCGCCATGTCAGGGGGAGCCGTGTTCCCGGGGATAGAAGCCCCCCATACATTACATACATTATATTATTATTTCCACAGCCTGGCTCCCCGCATCTTTCAGACAATGAAGAGTTTCCTGGGACTGGAGGGGCCCGGGGCTCCGGGTGTAACCTGAATAGAAAGTCTGACACTGTGAATAGAGCTGTAATTACATAGTAGAGAAATCCTGGAGGGGCAGAACTTTCCCTTCTTCTCTCCCTGGCAGGGAGGACGGGAGGGACCCCATTTCTGAACAACATCGTTCTATATACCCACCATACTGTACATCACATCACACAGTGCAGACACTGACAACACGGCGTACTGTGCATCACATCACACAGTGCAGACACTGACAACACGGCGTACTGTACATCACATCACACAGTGCAGACACTGACAACACGGGCATAATGTACATCACATCACACAGTGCAGACACTGACAACACGGGTAATGTACATCACATCACACAGTGCAGACACTGACAACAAGGCATAATGTGCATCACACCACACAGTGCAGACACTGACAACAAGGCATAATGTGCATCACACCACACAGTGCAGACACTGACAACACAACATAATGTGCATCACATCACACAGTGCAGACACTGACAAAAACGGCATAATGTACATCACGTCACACAGTGCAGACACCGACAACACGGCATAATGTACATCACACCACACAGTGCAGACACTGACAACACGGCATAATGTGGCATCACACCACACAGTGCAGACACCGACAACACGGCATAATGTACATCACATCACACAGTGCAGACACTGACAACACGGCATAATGTACATCACATCACACAGTGCAGACACTGACAACACGGCGTACTGTGCATCACATCACACAGTGCAGACACCGACAACACGGCGTAATGTACATCACATCACACAGTGCAGACACTGACAACAAGGCATAATGTGCATCACACCCACACAGTGCAGACACTGACAACACGGCGTTACTGTGCATCACATCACACAGTGCAGACACTGACAACACGGCGTACTGTGCATCACATCACACAGTGCAGACACTGACAACACGGCGTACTGTGCATCACATCACACAGTGCAGACACTGACAACACGGCGTAATGTACATCACATCACACAGTGCAGACACTGACAACAAGGCATAATGTGCATCACACCACACAGTGCAGACACTGACAACACGGCATAATGTACATCACATCACACAGTGCAGACACTGACAACACGGCGTAATGTACATCACATCACACAGTGCAGACCACTGACAACACAGCGTACTGTGCATCACATCACACAGTGCAGACACTGACAACACGGCGTACTGTTGCATCACATCACACAGTGCAGACACTGACAACACGGCGTAATGTACATCACATCACACAGTGCAGACACTGACAACACGGCGTAATGTACATCACATCACACAGTGCAGACACTGACAACACGGCGTACTGTGCATCGCATCACACAGTGCAGACACTGACAACACGGCGTAATGTACATCACATCACACAGTGCAGACACTGACAACACGGCGTACTGTGCATCACATCACACAGTGCAGACACTGACAACACGGCGTACTGTGCATCACATCACACAGTGCAGACACTGACAACAAGGCATAATGTGCATCACACCACACAGTGCAGACACTGACAACACGGCATAATGTACATCACATCACACAGTGCAGACACCGACAACAAGGCATAATGTACATCACATCACACAGTGCAGACACCGACAACACAGCATAATGTACATCACACCACACAGTGCAGACACTGACAACACGGCATACTGTACATCACATCACACAGTGCAGACACTGACAAACAAGGCATAATGTGCATCACACCACACAGTGCAGACACTGACAAACACGGCATAATGTACATCACATCACACAGTGCAGACACCGACAACAAGGCATAATGTACATCACATCACACAGTGCAGACACCGACAACACAGCATAATGTACATCACACCACACAGTGCAGGACACTGACAACACGGCATACTGTACATCACATCACACAGTGCAGACACTGACAACACGGCATAATGTGCATCACACCACACAGTGCAGACACTGACAACACGGCATAATGTACATCACATCACACAGTGCAGACACTGACAACACGGCATAATGTACATCACATGACACAGTGCAGACACTGACAACACGGCATAATGTACATCACATCACACAGTGCAGACACTGACAACACGGCATAAATGTGCATCACACCACACAGTGCAGACACTGACAACACGGCGTACTGTACATCACACAGTGCAGACACTGACAAACACGGCATAATGTACATCACACCACACAGTGCAGACACTGACAACACGGCATACTGTACATCACACAGTGCAGACACTGACAACACAGCATAATGTGCATCACACAGTGCAGAAAACCGACAACACGGCATAATGTACATCACATCACACAGTGCAGACACTGACAACACGGCATAATGTACATCACACAGTGCAGACACTGACAACACGGCATACTGTACATCACACAGTGCAGACACTGACAACACGGGGGTACACCAGGATCATAGCCCCTAGAATAACAAACAAAACTGAAAGTCTGACCCTGTGAATAGAGCTGTAATTACATAGTAGAGAAATCCTGGAGGGGCAGAACTTTCCCTTCTTCTCTCCCTGGCAGGGAGGACGGGAGGGACCCCATTTCTGAAACATCGTCTATATACCCCACACACACGCCATACTGTACATCACATCACACAGTGCAGACACTAACAACACGGCATAATGTGCATCACATCACACAGTGCAGACACCGACAACACAACATAATGTGCATCACACCACACAGTGCAGACACTGACAACACGGCATAATGTGCATCACATCACACAGTGCAGACACCGACAACACAACATAATGTGCATCACACCACACAGTGCAGACACCGACAACACGGCATAATGTACATCACATCACACAGTGCAGACACTGACAACACGGCATAATGTACATCACACAGTGCAGACACCGACAACACGGCATAATGTGCATCACATCACACAGTGCAGACACTGACAACACGGCATAATGTGCATCACATCACACAGTGCAGACACTGACAACACGGCATAATGTGCATCACATCACACAGTGCAGACACTGACAACACGGCATAATGTGCATCACATCACACAGTGCAGACACTGACAACACGGCATAATGTGCATCACATCACATCACACAGACACTGACAAAACACGGCATACTGTAAATCACTCCAGTGCAGGGACACTGACAACACGGGGGTACACCCAGGATCATAAGCCCCGAGAATAACAAACAAAACTGTATTAATAATGGTGTCTGCTCCTTAAAGTAAAAAAGGTGAATTATATCAGCAATTTTTGGTTGTAGATACACTTTAATCCTTTTACTGATGCAGCTTTATGTGCAGAAAGGACACAACATTTTTTAGTTTCATTTCGGAAAGATTCATTTTTTTTTTTTACTAATTTTGTTTTGTTGAGTTGTTTAGATTTGTTTTGTTTATTCATTTTCTAAGAAATTAAAATTTTTCTGAAAATTTGAAATTTGGGCTGTTTGAAAATGATCGATTGATCCGCATTCTATGTGAAGATAGAATAGCTGGTTGTTAAGAGCGGCCCGGGAAGCAGGTTGCCGCGTCCTTAACAACCGACGGACTCATCGGCTGTCAGTGGGTTTTCCTGCTGACAGCTGAATGTAAACAAAAGAATTGCCGGCTAATTACAAATTATGAAAAAGCAGCGTAGCGTGGGGGTCCCTCCCCAATCCATATCAGGGCCCTTCAGGTCTGGTGTGGGTTTTAAGGGAAACATGTCTAAATAAAAAAAAAAAAAGCCATGGGCCCCCCCAAAAAACAGACCCTTAGACAAGAATTGCAGCCCAGCAGGTCATGAAAGGGGGGGGAGGCAAGCAAAGGTTCCCACTCCCTCCAAACCATATGCCCTCCAGATGGGGGGTGGGGGTGCTTTGGGATGCCCCCCCTTTTAAAGCACCTTGTCCCCCCCCCCAAAGGAAAAAAAAATGCTGTACCGTCCAGGGTCACAGCCGAATGACAGGTAAACATGGGGGCAGGGGTTAGCCGGTGACGTAACTGGGTGACCCCCGCCCCAAATCTACCTCTCATTCGGGCTCAATATTCCACTCCTTGCAGGAATGAAGCTGTAAATAAAAAAGTGTAAAAAAAATAAATAAATCAGAAATGAAAAATTAAGAATAAAAAGTAAAGAAACAAAATAACAAGATCAAGGTTTGCCAGGGTTAGTATTAGGGTCAAGGTCAGGGTGAAAAGGTCAAGGTCCGGATCAGAGGTCACGGCAGAGTATTTTGGGTAGAATATTTTTTTTTTTATTAGTATGTGTCAGTCAGTTCAGACCCCTTTCACACTGGAGCGGTTTGTAGGCGCTATAACGCTAAAAATAGCGCCTGCAAAACAAAACGATCTGAAACAGCCACTGCTGTGTCTCTGGTGTGAAAGCCCCGAGAGCTTTCACACTAGAGCGGGTGCACTAGCATGACGTTAAAAAAAGTCCTGCTAGCTGCATCTTTGGAACGGTGAAGGTGTATACCGCTCCTGCCCATTGAAATCAATGGGGCACCACAGCTTTTTAAACCCTTTTTAAACAGGACAGGAAAGGTTGATGAGCAGAGAGAGAACTTGAGTATCAGGCCTTGGATATGAAGAAGAGAGGAGAGCGAGGGGCGTGGGGACGGACCTTGCTGGGAGATGGACGCCTGAGCTCTGTGCTCCTGCCACCTCGGACCAAATCTAACAATTAGCGGAGATACCGGACCCTCACTCTTATCCTAAAGATGGGTACTGCTTCCAGACAGTCATCGGCCTCACGTTCCCGATCACCGAGGGAACAGAACGACGCCATGGGCCAACATATCCCTGAGATGTTCCGTACAGGCAGGAATAACATGGCAGCTTCCCGCCAGGGATCCTCTCAGGGACACCATCAGGCACAATCCGCTGTGCAGCCAGCGATAATCCTAACGGCAACTCACACCGCCCCCCCCCGAGCCCTCTGGGGGTCAACGGGACGGTGCACAACCCTCTTCTCAACAACACATAAGCCTCCAGGACCTCAGGGCTGTGGCGGCGGACATTAAAGACACCTTGTCAGCCGCCATAGCGGAGTTAAGGATTGACGTCCAGCGCACTGCACTGAACGATCGTGTCTCGATTACAGAGAGGGTCCTAGACGATCATGACCGGGTTCTCCAGAGGTCCACTAAAAAAATTGATGAACATACCTTGCAGCTCCGTGAGGTGAATCGCCACCTGGAGGACCTGGAAGAACCGCAGCCGACGCCATAACCTTCGCGTGCGGGGTATGCCTGAGGGTATTGAAGGAGAGCGGATGCCTCAGGCAGTGGTGAGCCTCTTCAATTCCGTGCTCGGCAGACCTCCTGCCACGTCCATCGCATTAGAACGGATACACCGCGCCCTGCGTCCCCGCGGTAGAGATACGGATCCGCCAAGGGACATTGTGTGCTGCCTGGTGGACTTTACTCTGAAAGAGGAGATTCTGCTGCAGGCACGGGGAGGGGAAAACGTCTCTCACATGATGGCACCCCTGTTCAAATCTTCCAGGATCTATCGGGCATCACTCTCCAACACCGCAGGGACCTCAAACCGCTTCTGGATGTGCTCCGCTCCAGGGACATTCGATACAAGTGGAAGTTTTCCATTCTGCCTTACAGCATCTCACCTGGGACGCACTGCCTCCCTCAAGGTGCCGGAGGACCTGCCACACTTTTGTGAGACTCTGGGATTGCCTCTGGTATCGGTCCCCGAGTGGTATGCTGTTTACCGCCGATCAGTAGGCAGATGGGGGGAAATCGCCGGAAGAACGGATGGAGACCCAAACCACCAGAACCCGCCGGAGGCGGTCGCCGTCAGGGACCAGGAACCCCCCCCAGTGTCAACACCCCGCGAGGAGACCGTGATTCTCCAGCTCCCCCCGGGGCTAGGAGAGCCCGCAGGGACTACTGACGGCTCTAGTAATGCAGTTACCTCCTGCTGGGGCGTGTGGTGGTTCAATGTTATGTTTCATGAAGCCTTTTTGAACTTTCCTTTTTACTAGTTTTATTTGCAACCCAATCAGGTTCTGATCCGTTTCTGTTTTGAGGACTCAATACCTCTCGATGTGAAGACCTGACTGTGTCTGTTTAGGCTTTGGCGGCACATCTACAGTCCCCGGCTTCTCTTCCGGCAAAGTGCCATAGCTTAATCTGTTTTTACTACAACTCCCGAGATACCACGCGGCTGGAAGTCACGTGCGCCAGATAGGAAGAAGTCCTCACGTCATGACGTCCGGCAGCCGAAGAGGAGTCGGATTGTGTATTTGTCCCGGTCTACTCAGCCTCACACCTGCTGCCGCTACTGCCTCGCTGACTATTTCAATCCGGGAGACGGGGTTCTCTGACTGCTCCTCTGCCTGGTCAACTATGGCCTGACGGGACAAAGTGGAAATTCAGGCTTTTAAACGAATCCTCGAGCATGTGTGCTTGTTAACTTTTGTTTTTTTATTTTTGTTATATATTTGATTGTTGGGTCACGCCCATACAGGTCAGAGTGTGCCTAGGTAAGATGTCCTGTCTGTGTAGCCCTGCACCCCCCATCTCATGCTGTTTATACACCCCGGGGCCGGGGTGTGACCTATGACTACTGTAAGTGAGATGGGGGGCATTGCCAAACGTTATAATGATGTTGTGATTTGCAAAGAAAAATGGATAGCCGCACCCAAAACCATGGGTGGTCTTTTATTCATAGACAGCTGTACAAAAATAGGGTCACAGCATAGAAACAAGGAACCCCGGTTTCGCCTGGATCAGTGCTTATTCATTAAGCCATGAATAAGCACTGTAGTGCGACCTATGTTCCTTGTTTCTACTGCTACTATTTTTGTAATGCTGTCTATTGAATAAAAGACCACCCATCAGGTTTGGGGGCTATCCATTTTTCTTTGTCTTCATTTTGCTTTGCACCGCCAGTACCCTCGGTATCCTGCAACCTGTAACCATTTAGTTCCCATAGCGGTGACTCCTTTCTCTCGATGTTGTGATTTAGCTGTAGGGGATCAACCGCACGCTATTTTGGCTCGTATGCAGGGTATCTCTTTAAACCCCCGGCGCGCCAGGCTCCGGTGCAACGGGTCGGACGGAACACGTCTTCTTCCCCAAGCTGGTATAATGCCAAGGCTATCTGCTGTCTGGTGGAGCTGATGGTCCTGGTGGCACATTGTGGCAGTCAGCTCCACCGGTGCAGGGGCCTCATTTCAAGGTGGCTGCCCCCCACCCTTGACATATCCTGAGGCCATACCTCTCCAGGTTACTTCAACTTTGACCCGTGAGGTTTGTTCCGAGGTGGCTCATCAGTATAAGTTTATATCTTTTAGTGTGTTTGCTCTTGGGCAGGGCCCTGTCCAACCCCCACACGGCTGCTCACGGTGGTGGTTGCGCACTGTCTGAGCACGGGTGCCCCGTGGGCTCCGTATTTTTCCGATTTGTAAATACTTAGGTAAGTGGACATAGTCCCGCTACCTAATCGGTGTTCTTTCTATAGGTAGTATTGTGCTACTGTTTTGCCTTTGCATACTTACTGGCCCCCCCCCCCTGTCACCCACCCCGTCCTGTGACCCATCCCGCCCCACCTCCTCCTCCCCATGCCTCTTTGCTCCCTCGACCATGACTGACGGGCCATCTCCTACCATGTCTTTCCCCACCGAACTACGGGTCGCACAGAGCTTAAACTCCTCTCTCTTAACGCCCGCGGCCTGAATACCCCAGAAAAACGTTCACGTCTTCTGTACACGCTCCGTAGAGACAAGCCCCATATTGTACTCCTTCAAGAGACTCACTTTCGCACTGACTCTATTCCCAAGCTACATGATAGCTATTTCCCCACTGTCCACCATGCCTCTAACGATGAGGCAAAATCGAAAGGGGTATCTATTCTATTTTCAAAACACTGCCCATTCCAGGTCTCCGATGTCCAAAAAGACAGGTTAGGCAGATTTATCTTTGTCAAAGGTACACTACACGGCAGATCGTTCACGATTGCGAATGTTTATGCTCCCAACTCGCGCCAGATTTCCTTTTTTCGAGATACGCTCTATCAATTGACCGCCTTTAAACTTGGAACATTGATAGTAGGAGGGGACTTCAATGTCCCCCTTTCGCCCTCAGTAGACACGTCCAATGGATCGTCATGCCTATCTTATAGTGCATTACGCGCCATTAAAACCCAACTCAGTACACTTACTCTGCACGACGCATGGCGCACACTCAACCCGAAGGTGAAAGACTACACCTTTTTTTCTCCCTTACACAACAAATATTCCAGGATAGATCACTTCTTCCTCTCGCAATCTGACCTTACCTTCCTCTCAGGGGCAACGATAGAACCTATGACACTGTCCGACCACCACCCCATTACCATGTCCCTGGTTCTTCCCGATCATTGCACCAAATCCCCGATCTGGAGAACTGACGATTCTCTCCTGCTTGACCCGGAAAACTTCCGAATGCTCTCGGATCGTCTTTCCCAATATTTTGCCGAAAACTATGCCGATGTTACCTCCCCAGTCACCCTCTGGGCGGCCCACAAATGTGTAATCCGGGGTGAACTAATCTCATTAACAGCCAAACGTAATAAACTAAGAAAGGCTAGGCTATCTAAACTGTCCGACCAGATTAAACGGCTTGAGAGTGCCCATAAACTTACTTTGGCCACCCAAACGTACTCCGCCCTCTTGAAAGCTAGGGAAGAACTGCTGGAGGTTCTCCAAGTAACCTTAAAATGTAATTTTGCCTTTACTCACAAATTATTCTATGAGTTCGGAAATAAAGCTGGGAAGCTGTTGGCGTCGGCCCTGCAAAAGAAAAAAGCTAGTTACAATATCCATTCCATTACTCCTCCGTCGGGGACACCCATCACCAGAACTGACCGCATTGCCCGAGAGTTTGTAAATTATTTCTCAAATTTATATAACTTGCCCAAACCAACGGGTCTTGTAACCCCCCAGGATCGCCAGACAGCCCTGGAGGAATTCCTCACCAAATATGGCCAATCCCCAGTCCCCCCAGATGAATTATCGCACTTAGGTTCAGCAATTACATCAGATAAGGTCTTACTTGCCCTAAAACAGCTGAAAACAGGGAAGAGCCCAGGCGGACCGGACGGCCTACCGGCCGGCTATTGTAAGGCCTTCACCTCCACACTGCTTCCTAGATTCATAAATGCCTTTAACGCTCTCTCCTCTACGCCCAACCCGAACCGAGATCTCCTGGAAGCCCACATAACGTTGATCCCTAAACCGGGTAAGCACACTAATCTAGTTTCTAACTACCGCCCCATCTCCCTGCTGAACGTCGACGTTAAGCTTTACGCTAAAATTATAGCTAACAGACTGCTACCTTTCCTTCCCAAATTTGTATCATCCGATCAGGTTGGATTTGTCCCGGGCAGGGAAGCTTGGGACAACACCATAAAGGCTATCAACATACACCATTGGCTGACGACATCAAACACTAAGGGATTTTTCCTATCGTTGGACGCGGAGAAGGCGTTCAACAGGGTGGCTTGGGACTATATGTCCACGGCTCTACTCAAGCTTGGCCTCCCGAGTCGCCTCATACAAATGGTTCTGGCGCTGTACTCCGCCCCCACCGCGCGGATCAGGGTGAATGGTCGACTGTCGGACGCCTTCTCCATTGCCAATGGTACCAGACAGGGTTGCCCGCTTTCCCCCATCATCTTCGTACTTACCCTGGAACCCTTCCTTCGTAGGCTGCGTGACAACTCAGACATAAAGGGCGTCGCCATTAACCGGAAATTATGCAAAGTTGCGGCGTACACGGACGACGTTTTATTGTTCCTAAGGGACCCAATTACTACTATACCCAATCTCCTGAAGGATTTTGGTCTCTTTAACCGGCTGTCCAACCTGAAAATCAATTTCCATAAGTCGACTGCGCTGAACGTGTCCCTCCCCAGCTTTACGGTGTCTTTATGTCAACAGAATTTTCCCTTTCGTTGGGAATCTAAGGCGGTCTCGTATCTGGGTATCAAACTCCCTTCGATGCTCAATGACCTATATGCGCACAATTTTCTGCCTGCGCTCCAGACCATTCGAGATGACCTAAATGCCTGGCACAAAGGACGTTTCTCGTGGTTTGGCAGGGCGGCGATTTTAAAAATGAACATTTTACCCAGGCTATTATACCTGATGCAAGCCGTCCCGATAAAGCTCCCTCCAGCATATTTTACATCCCTCAAGAGCATTTGCAGGTCATTCCTATGGGCGGGTCACCCCCCTCGGCTGAGTTGGAACAGACTGGTTCTCCCAAAGCTGAAGGGTGGAATGGGACTACCGGACCTCTCCATATACCATAAGGCCTGCCAGCTTACTAGGATTGTTGATTGGCACAGACACAGATGTAACAAAGATTGGGTCGACATTGAAAATTCTTTTGTCAAATTTCCGATAGCGCACACCCCCTGGATCAGTGTCAACTCGGTTCCAAAGACGTGTACGGAACACCCCTTAATTGGCCCCACTCTTTCCACTTTCAGAGTTGCCTGCCGTGCTTTAGACTTAGTCCCTTCCCCAGGGCCTATGACACCCATCACCCAAAATCCAGATTTCCCCCCTGACATAGCTACACTGTGTGGGTCTGCATCCTCTGATGACAAGCCCGTTAGGGTGAGACAATTTTTCAAGGCGGGTACCCTGTTATCCCATGCTGAGATGTCCTCTAAATTCCCGAACCTGCACGTACCCTTCTTCAAATTTCTACAGATCAGGCACTTTTTTCAGACTACCCCGGTACTCTCCAGTTGGTATAGGGACCTCACCCCCTTCGAGATTTTGTGCAATGACTCGGGCCCTCAGACTCATCTGATCGCAATACTCCACTCACTTCTTCTGACCAAGGCGGTTCCAAATGACAAGATCCATTGTGTGTGGGAGTCGGATTTGTCACTTTCCCTCTCCCCTGTAGATTGGGAGCAAATCTGGGAACACACCCACAAGGGATCCATTAATGTTTCCGCTCAGGAGAACAGATTCAAGTTGTACTCAAGGTGGTACCGGGTGCCCGAAAGGCTACATAAAATTTTCCCTAGCATCCCCCTACGTGCTGGAGATGCAACGCGGCAGCCGGCTCTCTTCTGCACGTGTGGTGGGACTGCTCTTTGATTCAACCTTTTTGGGCGAGGGTGCATGATCTCATCTCACGGATCACCACCTACACCCCTGACTTCACCCCGGCCCAGTACCTCCTACACCACACCTCACTCCCTAGGAAGTCATACTACAAATCCCTTACCTTACACCTCATCAATGCAGCCACCCAATGCATCCCCCTACACTGGAAGACCACCACTCCCCCTACTGTAGCTGAATGGGTTAAAAGAGAAAATAAAATAGAGGACATGGAAAGAATAATCCACCAGTCGAAAGATACGCATGACAAATTCAGGACCACCTGGGCCTGTTGGACACACTATAGGGAATCCTTGGGATCTGCTGGCCCTGACACTCCGGCCGTGGATACTGACAGTGACGTTTAAGGTACTCTAGTTGCCCGCTCCCGACACTTCCGATTTCACCTGTGTGTCCCCGTTCCCCCCACCCTTACCCTCCCTCTTGACAATGCCCAGTAAGGGGTCCGCTCGTACTCAAGTTGTTGTATTTGACTAATAGCGGTAACCTTCGATTTAGCCTGCGACGCGGCCTGATGCCGCGGCAAGAATTCCATCCTTGGGTCGTTTGCCTTGCCTTTCCATCCCTATGTAGTTTGGCTGCCATGAGGAACCCTACATAGGGCGGGAAGGCCGAGAAATACTTTGTGGACCCTCTGGTATATGATCATCCGGCTAACGCCTTGTAAATTTTCCCCGCTCGTAGTAGAGTTCTCACCTGGGTTGTCCCGGTTGGGATAGCATTTCAGACGAAGACTGTTGGCTCCCTCAGTCTTGAGATTTGTTACTTATACCCGGTACACGTTTATCCGAGTTATGAAGGTTTTTCGCTCTATTGTGTAATCATTCCACGCGCTCAGGAGACATTCTGCTTACATGTTCTCGTTTTCACTATGTTTTATGCCTGTTGCCTATACTGCATCCAAGGCTGTCGATGTGATGTATAATACTTGAATGCTGGATACGTATGTTCTATGTTCCGGAGACCTTGAATGTATTGACTCTGTAATGTGAAATCTTTAATAAAATGTTTTAAAAAAAAAAAAAAATGATCGGAATTTCCGATGAAAAATGTCCACCTGACTTTTTTCATCAGAAATTCAGATCGTGTGTACGCGGCATAAGTGTCATTACTGTCTTCTACTGGGATTTTTGGATTTGTGACGTCCTATTTGGCCATTTATTTTATAGCATCACAATTTTTAATGTATTTTATTATGTACAATGTTGACATTAAATAAATGTGTGAGGATTTTACACTATGAGGCTTTTTTCTCTCTATATATCGCACACCTGCACTTTTTGATCCTATTTTTATTTATTTTTTACAAACTTTTATTAAAGACGTAAATGATGGTACAAAACCAAATGATTAAGGCAAACAGAAAAATACGGATTAAGGCAAAAAAGAAGTCAGTACAAATATACACATCAACATATCATTTTAAAGGTGTAAATAGTTATTCTACAAAGTAGTAAGGTTAAAGGTTGTGGTAACAGTGACAAAAACAGAAGTCAAACAGTCTCAACTAGAATATGAACATCGAGGGGGAACTAGACTGGGTTAAAGAACATGGGGGAATGCTCCAACCAGGGGGACCATTTGTTATTGTAAATGTGCAAGGTGTTTTGTAGTGTGTGGAAGATTTTTTCCATTAAGCTTATCTCATTGATTCTGGATTTAAGTGGGGCTCAGGAAATCGTAATTGACTTCCAATGGAAGGCTATCAACCAATTTATGGGACACAGATTGTGTGAATCAATCTCTGATGGGTTGAGGATAGACCGATGATTGGGGAAAAAAGGAGGCAGTTTTGTAGTGTTAAGGTAATGGAACTGTCAGAGATCTTGGAGGCAAATTTCTCAGCCTGTAACCAAATGCCCCTGACCTTCTCGCAATACCAAAAAATGTGGGGGAACGAACCTAAGGAGTTGCATTCTCTGAAACAAGAAGGGGAAGACAAAGGGAAAATCTTGTGGAGTTTAATTGGGGTATAATACCATCTTGTAAATAGTTTTAGGGCACTTTTTGATCCTAGAGCACTTTAGTCACCATTAGTCACCATTGGAGGTAACCCTCACCAGCGCGATTAACCAGAGGATATTGCAGGGGATTAGGTTCCCCTAAAGGCCTACAAACACAGTAAACTTCTCTTGCTATATGGTTTAGAAGTCCAACATATCTAGTGAGTGTGGAGTATTACCAGTCCCCCGCAAGGTGGATGTACAGACACCATTGGAGTACGGAGCACAACAACACTTTTTAGACTTTAAATTGCACTTCCATCACATTATGCACTATATATGTCACTTTAATTTTTCAATAATTTTTTAATTGATTTTTTAAAATTGACTTATTATTGATTTATTTGATGATATTCACTATTAAGACTTTGGTATGCTGTCATTCATGTATGCACTTTATATGCTGTTTTTAAAGTTTATTGACAGTATCAATTTTTTTATTTTTTATTCAATTGATCTGTTTAGTACAATTTGGTTTATGGTTTAGTTATAGACACAGAATATTACAGCACAGGTATTTAGCACTATAACAGGCATGTGAGGCACTGTCTATTGCCAAGGTGTGAGTGTCCAACATTTATAGTATAAATTATGGGCCTTGAACAGATATAGGTGTAGTGCTCCCACCATAGGGGCCACTGGATTTTTTTCCCAAACTCTTTCCTATTAACCACTTAAGAACCGCCTCACACCGATATACGTCAGCAGAATGGCACAGCTGGGCACAAGCACGTACAGGTAAAAGGCACTTGCTGTTTTTTTTTGTTGAAAATATACTTACCTTAACTCCAGCCATGGCACGTAGAATAATATTATGTCATGACCCTTCTGAGTCTTATGAGAAGATGCTCTTGCACTGTGCTGGAATTTGCAAGATTTGAGATACTCATCATTCCCAGGATCTTGCTGGAAGATAGCAATGTCACCATCTCTGGAGTAGAATATATTTTATTGTGTGGCTGTAGGATAGGAGTGCCTTTTACTGTGAACTCTTCTGTAAGTTTTTATTATTTTTCCCCTGAGTTAAAGTGCACATGTGCCCAGACAATAGACATTAAAGTATTTACATATTACTAGCAATTGGTAAAAGAGCTTTAAAATAAGCTACCCCTGACTGCTTGGACTGCTTACACTAATTCATTCTCAAAGTTCTCAAAAAAACTACACAGTTGGGTCTAAGTCCATTTCTTACAGCTTAGAAATGCCTGCTGTGGGCCAGATTCTCAGCGGCGCTACGACGGAGTATCTCAGATACCCCGTCGTACCGCCGTTTTTTTGCCTTGTATCTATGCGAGTGATGCTTAGCATCACTTTGGCATAGATACGCTTCAACATCCGACAAGTGTAATACCATTACACTTGCGGATCATAGTTGTAATGACAACTCCGGCCACTAGGTGGCCTTTACGTTGTTTTCTCATTTGCATATGCAAATGAGGCTAGTACGGCGATTCCTGATCGCTTTTACGCCGCCCCGTCGTCGCGTACGTCGTTTTCGTTCGCGTAAGGTTACCCCTGCTTCTGAGGAGTAACCTTACGAAGTTCCGTTGGATGCCGTCGGGTGCCGTCGGATGCCATGTTAAGTATGGCGTCGGGTCAGCGTCGGCTTTTTCCGTCGCTTACGTCGTTTTACTAACTCGTTCGCGAATAGGGCATTGCGTAAGTGACGATCACGTCGTTTCAACGACGCTTTCCGACGTGAGCTGGGGCATGCGCACTGGGCTTTTTCCCCGGCCCGCGCATGCGCAGTTCGTTCGACGCGGGGGCACGCTTAATTTAAATACAAGTCGCCGTATTTGAATTACGCGGGCTTACGCTGGGCCATTTTCGCTACGCCAACGCAAACTACGGAGCAAATGGTTAGAGAATACGGCACTTGCTCTAGTACGATGCGGCGGCGTAGTGTAAATGGCTTACGATACGCCAGCAAATTTCTATGAGAATCTGGCCCTGTGTGTTTACATTAGAAGGCTAGAAGCCTGTCAAGATTCTGCTGCCTTCTGTGCCTGTGTGATGAATTTCTCCACAATGCCTATAGCAAGAGGTGAATGGACTTGTTTTAAAGTTCTTGTTGTGCTCGCTCAGAATAAACAATATTTTTTTGGTGTAAATAATTTAGGCACTGGCTCAATTTAAATACACTCAAGCCAGCCTAAAAATATACAAAAAATAGTGAAGTCCCTGGCCTTCTTTCACTATCACAGTGCTATGGAATTCCCAGACTCTTAATAACTTAGTAGTAAAATTAAATTATCACACATATAAAATTCAGCAGCTGCTTTAAAAGCAATAAATGCACATACATAAAACAAAGATAGTAAAACAACAAGTCTTTTCAAGTCTTGTAATTTACTAAAGCAGCGCTAATTGGAACTCCTCTAAATGTGACCAATCTTTCTTATAATAGTTCATAAGAGGTATGGAAGAAAAAAGATGTGTCAGAGTCCAGATAAACCCACAAGTGCTTCTAGACTACGAGGTGCTCTTCACTGCAAGTAGCTTCCACCATGTGTCACACACTCCCTTTTGGGTTTATACTCAGCAAAAGGTTGAGTTTAGAAGGCACTGACAAACAGTGTATTCAATCGTCTCTCATATCTAGACTGTAATCGATCCCCCAGAAAGGCTCTCTCAATCTCCTCAGATGCCCTGTATCCCGGGCTGGCAGTCCCCTCCGCTCCCTGCAGCAGTCACCTATTACCCTTCTGTGCATGCTCCCACATCCGCACGCTCGCCTCCCCCAGCTGCTGTGCTGAGGCTAGTTCTCAAAAAAAATGACACAGTTGGGTCTAATGCCACGTACAGACGATCATTTGTTGTGATGAAAATAACCGTGTGTGGGCAAAACGTCGTTTTATGTCTTCAAAAAAACGACCAAAAAAAAATTCGAACATGCTTGAATTTTTTGTGTCGTTATTCAAAACGTCTTTTTTTGTGTCATAAAAAGTGATGGTGTGTGGGCAAAACGATGTTGAAAACTACGTTTTTAAAGCCGCGCATGCTCAGAGGCAAGTTATGAGACGGAGCTTCAATGGAACAGAGTGCCGTCGAAAGTGGTGTACGTCACCACACTTTACTAGAGCATTTTGGAAAAACGATGGTGTGTATGCAACGTCGTTTTGGAAAATGAAGTTTGAAAAACGTCATTTTGTTTCATCACTTGAAACGTCGTTTTTTTTCCTCACAAAAAATGATCGTGTGTACGCGGCATTAGTCTATTTCTTACAGCTTAGAAATGCCTGCTGTGTGTTTACATTAGAAGGCTAGAAGCCCGTCAAGATTCGACTGTCTTCTGTGCCTGTGTGATGAATTTCTCCACAATGCCTATAGCAACAGAGGTGAATGGACTTGTTTTAAAGTTCTTGTAGTGCTTGCTCAGAAAATATATAAAAATATATTTTAAGTGGATTTAGTAGTCAAAAAAGAGGGAAAATAAGTCCTAAAGCACGAATTAAAAAAAAAAAAAAGTATGAAATAAATATTTGGAAGCTGTGATTATTTCTGCAGAAATGACTCACAGGGAGCGCACACTTTTGCACTGTGTTCTATTTTTTCCAGTCTGGTAAATTCTGAAAATAAATATTAACTGTGCATTCAAATTTGCAGAAACATTGTTGATGTTTTTCCCTGCAGAGGTTGTGTTTATTTCTTTTCACTATAAAAAAATCAAAAAAACTTAATTTGACCGGGTGGCAGAAATGCAGACATGTACATATGTTGTATGCATAATAATCATTGCCATTACACCTGCTGTAGAAGATTCAGATTTAACGAGAGGTATCGAGTTGGTGAATCTGACCAAATCCTACAGGACATCCTCTGTGAAGTCACCCTGAGCATATACAGTTGCTATGGCAAAGGGCTAAATCTTCCTTCAATGTCATCAGCTCCCAGCAGTTACCAAAAATAATTTCCGCAAAGCACATAAAACATGTAGTGAGTGAGTGTGACAATAGTTTCTGAAAGTTTGAGTCAAATGAACAGGCCATCTGCTATGACACAGACAGCTGGAAGGTGGAAGCTTCTAAGGAGCTGCTGGGACTGGGAGGACAATGGTTCTATTTAACCATCTCCATCCTTCTTTTCTAGCATAGCCCAGGCACCGATTCACAAACGATGCACATGATTTTTTTGGGAACCCAGAGTCATTTTCTTTCAGTTTTGCTTGGTTTGCTCCAGTTTGGAATACCTGGAGCAGTTTGAGTGCAGTCAGACAGAGATAGTTCTGCAATTTTGTGTAATGAGACGCATCAAATAGTACATGGCTGCATTAATAAGCAAGCAGGTGTTGGATGTCATTCTTCTGAAGTCATAGAACAGGCTCAGATTGGGAGATCTAACAAGTCCGGTACATATGCTAGTAATGCTGCTGGAACCTGAAGGCCAAACAAATTTTTTTTAAAATGTCATAATGTATCCAAATGTCAATTAAAAAATATATCGCAATGAAAGATGAAAACCGTACATTTACAATGCCTCAGGGGAAAGTATTAGGAACATTAAGGGGCTTCTAATGACAGTCTATTGGCATACATTGCTATACAGCATAAAAAAAATTGCTGATCAACTTCTCCAAATGCATTGTGATCTAGTGGCTACAAACAGGGCCGCCATCAGGGGGGTACCGGCAGTACACCTGTAAGGGGCTCTTTCTTTATTTTTTTTATTATTATTTTATTTAATTTGCAGCGGAAGCCCCTCCCAGCATCTCGATATGCGGCTACTCGCACCATTCTCTCAATTCGCGCCCTAGCGCTTCTCAACTTGCGACACTCCCTCCGCTTCACAACTTGTGTCACCCCCCCGCTTCTCAACTTGCAGCATTGCAGCATCACCCCCCTGGTTCTGTGTAAGGGGCCCCAAAATTCCTATTGGCTGCCCTGGCTACAAAACTCTGAGACACTTATTTGATAAGTTTGACAGCCACGCAATTAGCATCTTCATGGCAGGAAGTCAGCACTGGCTGCTAATATCCTTCTGAATCAGCCTGATTCATTTTTATGAAGGTCAGTAGGTCATCTGAGTCGGTGGAGAGGCGCACCCTGTGATCGGTTACAAAGCCTCCAGCAGCACAAAATATGCGTTCCGAAAGAACACTGGATGCAGGAAAGGCCAGTAGCTCAATTGCATACTGTGCAAGCTCTGGCCAGTGATCCATCTTTAAGACCCAGTTAGCCAGAGGATTTTTGGTGGGAAAGGTGTCCAAGTCTGATCTTGCTCCTATGTATTCGGGCACCATGTAAAACAGACGCTGGCGATGGTTGCTGGAACCGGTCAGACCTTGGGGCTGCGGACTAAAAACGGCCACCTTCTCCACCGCTCCTTCTGTGAATAACCGAAGCCTCAGCAACACGTTGTCCAGGACCAGGATTTTTTAACCTCCCAGTCTCTGGGAACGCGATGCACAGACCTTTCTGCAAGGCCTTCCAAAGATGTTTCATCTTCTGCTCCTTCTGCGCTGGCAAGATAAGGTCCGCAACCTTACTCTTGTAACATGGATCAAGGAGTCTTGCCAGACAGTAATAATCCCTCTCCTTGATAGCACGAATGCAAGGATTCTTCCGCAGGCTTTGCAGGATCAGGGAGGCCATACAGCGTAGGTTTGCTGAGGCATTCAGTGCGGAGTCCTCTGGGTCACTGAGGATGGCAGGACCCGCAGCCACCTCGTCCCAGCCACATACAAGTCCATGGGTTTCTTGGGACTGTAATTGATCCCTTGAAGACTGCTGCTGATGCCGAGTGCTAGGCTCCACCTCCATGCTGACACAATCCTCCTCCTCCTCATACTCTTCCTGTGTGATAGGCGGGCTAGCAGAAACACTGCCCAGATAAAGGGGGCCTCGAGAGGTAAGGAAGTCATCTGTTCTGCCTCTAGGGCCCTGTCCGTTATTCCACACATCGTGTGCTCTAACAGGTTGATAAGAGGGACAGTGTCACTGATGCATGCACTGTCACTGCTCACCATCCTCGTGGCCTCCTCAAATGGTGACAGGACAGTGCATGCATCACTGATCATGACCCACTGGCATGGGGAAAAAAAAACAAGCTCCCCTGATCCTGTCCTGCTGCCATATTGGCACAGATACTCATTGATGGCCCTCGGCTGCATGTGCAGCCGCTGCAGCATGGCCAACGTAGAGTTACACCTGGTGGACATGTCACAGATTAGGCGGTTCTTGGGCAGGTTGTATTTCTTTTGGAGGTCTGCCAGCCGAGCACTGGTATTATATGACCATCGGGAATGTACACAGTTTCCTGGCCTGCTTCAGGACATACTGTAAGCCCGGGTACCTGCCCAAGAACCGATGCACCACCAAGTTAAGGAGCAAAACAGGCACATGGGTCAGAGCTGACAGAGCCTCTGCCCCAGTGTGGCTCCTGTCTCCCAAGCACACCAGCTCAAG
The DNA here is from genome assembly GCA_029574335.1 of Rana kukunoris. Lineage (NCBI taxonomy): Eukaryota > Metazoa > Chordata > Amphibia > Anura > Ranidae > Rana > Rana kukunoris. Next base: position 28,539 of record JAJQKJ010001017.1, on the reverse strand, counting down.
CACCGCATGGCATCTCTTTGCCTGCGTACCTTGAACGCCTATGGAGCACCGCTGGTTCTGAGGACACATCAGCACAGGAAGAGGCCACAGAGAAAGAAGAAGAGAAGGGGGTGGAGGAGAGAGGTGTGTCACAACCAGTAGTAGCATTTTGGAGGTGTGGTGGCGGAACAACCTCCAACACTATGGTACCTTGTCATGCATCCTTCCCAGCTGCCAGCAGAGTCACCCAATGCGCTGTGAAAGATAGGTAACATCCCTGTCCATTCCTGCTGGACCATGAGTCAGCGGTAATATGCACCTTACCACCAACTGTCCAGCGAGGCATGGACATTGGCATTTGGGACCTTGCCACTGAGGTACCGCACATTCCACAAACTCACGGAAGGGAGCAGAATCTACCAACTGAAAAGGCAGCAGTTGAAGTGCTAGCAATTTAGCTAAGCTAGCATTCAACCCGCTGGGCATGTGGATTGCTGGGAGAGAACTTTTTTCGGCGCTGTAGCAGCTGTGGCAGGGAAATTTGCCTGGTACAATCTGACATCGGTGTACCAATAGTAGATTGCCCACCCTGGCTTTGGCCAGTTATGGCTCTCCGTTTTTTGCAAGCTGTGATTGGCCAAGCATGCAGGTCAAATTGCATGCTTGGCCAATCATCAGCCAGCAATGCACTGCGATGTCGCAGTAAATTATGTGCCATGACACGCCGCTCAAATTTGGTGCGAACAGCCAATAACATTCGTTATTCGACAAATGGTCGAACATACGATGTTCGAGTCGAACATGGGTTTGACTCAAAAACAAAGCTCATCCCTACTCTAGAGCAACTGGAATTACAGAGTGAAATTGCACTTGGCAACGTGCATAGTCTATTGGCCTTTAGTAAATCAACCCCAATGTGTACATTTTATGTTTTGAGGTTGCCGAATACCCTTCAGAAAATACCATCTTTAGGTGACAGTAAATCCTCTGGACTGGAGTATTTTCTCTGGTAATAACTCTAGTAACTCTATAATACATTTCTCTAATTTGCACCCTTTTTGTCCTTTAAATATACAATTGAAAATGTTTTATTATTTTTGTAACGGTCACCACCGTTTACGACCTTCCATCCACCCATGACAAGCTTATCCGACACACTCCGACAATCCTACATACACGATCCATATCAATTCCCCAGAAAATGAGACTGACCGCTCTATCTTCTGGTTTCCAAATGAATGAATACTTTATTGTTTTTTTAGCTTGCTTATATATCCAGTACAGCATATTAAAGTTAATCACAGGACAATGCAATCTCCACCCCCCTCATCACACACTATGGCTAATTACTATGCAGACATTTCGGCACCAATACTGACGAGACACATCACATTCCTTTATCAATAGAATTCAAACAAAATAAAATCACACAATGAATTTCCCTTCACTGTCTCTGGCAGAAGGGTCTTAACACCTGGGCATCAATAGGCTATCACACAGTGTTATCACACAATGAAGAGGTCTAGGAGCAGACCTGAATTAACACCTTTACTAAACATAATTGACATGGTAATTCAATACATCTGAAGAGAGACGTGTGATCCTGAATACCCAATCTTTTAAGTGTAAATATAGGGCTTTAAACAGTTTTATCACACAATGAAAAGGTCTGTCAGGAGCAGACCTCACTTAGCATTTCAATAGCCTCAGCTAAGCATTAAAGAGACATTCTTTTGACTGGTAATATCTCAAGACATCCTGCAATATGACGTATCAATAATTTCTTATCTCATGTAATACATGAAGTATGATTTTATTAGCCACCCTACGCCCAAAAGGGCACAGGGTGGGCTTAGACCCAGGAGTTATTAGTGCCGCTGGCACAGGAGTATCTTTCATCCTTTAAAAGTCTCCGCTTGTCACGGGTAATTCTGTTACATCTCTCCCCTTTCGGTGGGAGACGGACACAGGAGGGAACCCCAAACGGGTTGACTCCGAAGTCAGTCAGTAGTTCCAGTTCTCCAATGCTGGTATCCATACTGTACCCCAAATAAATAGCTCAAAACTGAGCATTACTCACCCCGCCAACCTCTGCCTCTCTCAGAGAACACACCTGCCACTGGGGAGAGTCCTTTTAGCTGCTGGAGAGAAGACAGGGTGGCTGGGCTCAGTCAATCATGCTGTTTTGGATCTGGGCCAACTGCCCCCCCCATTCCTGGGGTATACCAGTGGAGACTAAAATCCCACCCACTGGTGCTAGGTGAAAATCCCTCGGTGCTTGCAAAGCCGACATCTTCCTGTCCCAGTGCCGCACCATTTTCTGGGGTTGTGTCAGTGGAGACTGAAGTCCCATCCACTACCCCAGGAACCCCCTCTTCCATTAGTGGAGAGCAGAGGCCCGGGGCACTCTGCTCTGTTGCCAGCTCTTCCGCTGGGTTGCTGTGAGTGGAGACCACAGTCCCATCCACTACCACAGGGACCCCCTCTTCTGTTAGTGGGAAGCAGAGGCCCATGACACTCTGCTCTGTGGCCAGCTCTTCTGCTGGGTTGCTGTGAGGGGAGACCACAGTCCCATCCACTACCACAGGGACCCCCTCTTCTGTTAGTTGGGAGCAGAGGCCCGTGACACTCTGCTCTGTTGCCAGCTCTTCCGCTGGGTTGCTGTGAGGGGAGACCACAGTCCCATCCCCTACCACAGGAGCTCCCTCTCCTGCTAGTTGGGAGCAGAGGCCTGGGGCACTCTGCTCTGTTGCCAGTGATTCAGCTGGGAGTAAAAGCTTTATCACCTCAGCTTGTTTCTGGAGAGAGGGGCCAACCGCCCCGGCTTCCTGGAACTCCACACCATCCGCTTCGGCTTTAAGGATGGCAATCTCCATATTTTCCACTGCTGATTCAGGATTTCCACAGTTGTCATCTGAACTTTCCTCATAGTCGCAGGCAATGGGAGCCCCAACCTGCTGCTGAGCCAAGTCTAGCAGCTGTCTGTAGGCGATTTCCAGCTCCCATTCTTGAATGGCCAGAAATTCCAAATCTTCCTGTAACCAATGCCCTTCCGAGATATTCAATCTTTCCTCTCTGTGCTCCATTATGTCCTCCAAGCGCCACTACCGATCATCCCCAAAGTCTGGATCACTGGATATCCTCCAATACAACAATCCCAGGCCATCATAGTCATAGCCTTCTGTGGGGCTGTCATCCGCTGACCACAGGCACTCTTGGGCTACATACCACCGGAGGGCTCTGTAGCTCTCGTCCAGCTGCATCTCTGCCCGGATCAGCCTGCTTAACTCCGCTATCCACTCCTGCTTCGGTTGTTCCCCCAACAACGGCATTCATACGTCATAATGCGGTTAGTACCTTATATAGATGGAGGGGAGGACCTTTCCTTGGTGTTGCTGCTCCAGAGCTACAGTGCCTGCCGCCGAGAATGTGTTTTCAGCACGCCAGCATCGCGCTGAATCTCGGCGACAGGCTGCCGACATCTCGCACTCGCTGGAATAGTAAAAGTACATTCCAGCGAGCGCGTCATAGAAGCGACGGGGATCCGACGCGGATTCCCGCCAATTCTACACGTGGGCGGAGTTTGTTATGAATCCTGAAGGAGAAATCCCCGCCGGATTTTTAAAGAAAAATCCGGCATGGGTTCCCCCCTCAGGAACATAACGGGCCCTTAGGTCGGTTACGGGTTGTAAGGAGACCCCCTACGCCGAAAAAACGGCGTGGGGGTCCCCCCACAATCCATAACAGACCCGTATCCAAAGCACGCCGGCCGGCCGGTCAGGAAGGGAGTGGGGGCGAGCGAGCGCCCCCCCTCCTGAGCCGTACCGGGCAGCATGCCCTCAACATGGGGGGGTCAGGTGCTCTGGGGTAGGGGGCGCACTGCGGCCCCCCACCCCAGAGCACCCTGTCCCCATGTTGATGAGGACAGGGCCCCTTCCCGACAACCCTGGCCGTTGGTTGTCGGGGTATGCGGGCGGGAGGCTTATCGGAATCTGGAAGCCCCCTTTAATAAGGGGGCCCCCAGATACCGGCCCCCCACCCTAAGTGAATGAGTATGGGGTACATTGTACCCCTACCCATTCACCTGCAAAACAAAAGTTTAAACACAAATAAACCACACAGTGTATTGAAAAATTTTATTAGTTGGCCGCCGGGGGGGGGTGTGTATGATCGCTTTTAGAAAAGCGCCCCCCTCCGGCGGGCTTCTGTGGGGGGGTGGGTGCCGCCGTCTGGTTCTTTTCCGCCGCCGGGGGGGGCGCTTTGATAAAAGCGCCCACCACCCGGCGGGCTTCTTTCGACGTCTTCGGCGGCTGGGGGGTCTTCTCCCACTCTCCGGGGTCTTCTCCCGCTCTCCGGGGGTCTTCTCCGCTCTCCGGGGGTCTTCTCCGCTCTCCGGGGGTCTTCTCCGCTGTCCGGGGGTCTTCTTCTTCTTCAGGACTCGCCGCCGCTATCTTCGTGTGTTAGCTCAATTACTAGCGGCGGCGGTCCCCTCTTCTGCGACGTCGGCGTCTTCTTCTTCTTCTGCTGTCCAGATGTTGACGCGACGCTTCCTCCCGCTGTTATGCCCGGCGCGCGGCCCGCAGCGAAATATATAGGCCTGTCTTGTGACGTCGCAGTCCCATCATGCTCCGGTAGGTATCACGTGGTACCTACCGGAGCATGATGGGACTGCGACGTCACAAGACAGGCCTATATATTTCGCTGCGAGCCGCGCGCCGGGCATAACAGCGGGAGGAAGCGTCGCGTCAACATCTGGACAGCAGAAGAAGAAGAAGAAGAAGAAGAAGAAGACGCCGACGTCGCAGAAGAGGGGACCGCCGCCGCTAGTAATTGAGCTAACACACGAAGATAGCGGCGGCGAGTCCTGAAGAAGAAGAAGACCCCCGGACAGCGGAGAAGACCCCCGGAGAGCGGAGAAGACCCCCGGAGAGCAGAGAAGACCCCCGGAGAGCGGGAGAAGACCCCGGAGAGTGGGAGAAGACCCCCCAGCCGCCGAAGACGTCGAAAGAAGCCCGCCGGGTGGTGGGCGCTTTTATCAAAGCGCCCCCCCCGGCGGCGGAAAAGAACCAGACGGCGGCACCCACCCCCCCACAGAAGCCCGCCGGAGGTGGGCGCTTTTCTAAAAGCGATCATACACACCCCCCCCGGCGGCCAACTAATAAAATATTTCAATACACTGTGTGGTTTATTTGTGTTTAAACTTTTGTTTTGCAGGTGAATGGGTAGGGGTACAATGTACCCCATACTCATTCACTTAGGGTGGGGGGCCGGTATCTGGGGGCCCCCTTATTAAAGGGGGCTTCCAGATTCCGATAAGCCTCCCGCCCGCATACCCCGACAACCAACGGCCAGGGTTGTCGGGAAGGGGCCCTGTCCTCATCAACATGGGGACAGGGTGCTCTGGGGTGGGGGGCCGCAGTGCGCCCCCTACCCCAGAGCACCTGACCCCCCCATGTTGAGGGCATGCTGCCCGGTACGGCTCAGGAGGGGGGGGCGCTCGCTCGCCCCCACTCCCTTCCTGACTGGCCGGCCGGCGTGCTTTGGATACGGGTCTGTTATGGATTGTGGGGGGACCCCCACGCCGTTTTTTCGGCGTAGGGGGTCTCCTTACAACCCGTAACCGACCTAAGGGCCCGTTATGCTCCTGAGGGGGGAACCCATGCCGGATTTTTCTTTAAAAATCCGGCGGGGATTTCTCCTTCAGGATTCATAACAAACTCCGCCCACGTGTAGAATTGGCGGGAATCCGCGTCGGATCCCCGTCGCTTCTATGACGCGCTCGCTCTCCATCGCGGCAAGCCAGCTCGGCGCTGGCTCCCGCGATGGGGCTCGTAGGTGGTCAATCTCGCCGAGAAAGGGAGCGAGATTGACACAATATCCCAGTCACCTACTGTAGCGCTTCCTTCCAGAGATGGCACCGAATCACATCCGACCATCCGAGCAGGGCCTCCTCTGATGCTGGTCCTCTGTGCTGTATCCGCATCTCTTCTAACCTCCTTTGGAATTCCTCTTCCATGGAGACTGGTATCTGCACCCCTCCTCTTTCTTCAGTTGGTGCTGCTGTGACTTCAGCTGCTGCAGCACTTCTTCGCTGTAGCAATGTGGCATCCACAGCCGATATAACCCGGTCTATGATCTCCGGTGGAGGATTAGGACCATATTGTGCCAGTCCATGTCTAACAGCCCGATCAAAAAAATTGATAATGTCCCTTTTCTTACGGTTGCTGGCCGGTCTGCCCCGGCTCTCCAGTAAGTCCTTGAGGGTAGAGAGCTTCAGCCGTTCATACTGTGTCTCCATTGTCCTGTGCCCTTGTAGCCGTCCTTCTGAAGATGGAATCATCCCACTGCTGTGCCACCAATGTAACGGTCACCACCGTTTACGTCCTTCCATCCACCCACGACAAGCTTATCCAACACACTCCGACAATCCTACATACACGATCCATATCAATTCCCCAGAAAATGAGTCTGACCGCTCTATCTTCTGGTTTCCAAATGAATGAATACTTTATTGGTTTCTTAGCTTGCTTATATATCCAGTACAGTCTTTTAAAGTTAATCACAGGACAATGCAATCTCCACCCCCCTCATCACACACTATGGCTAATTACTATGCAGACATTTCGGCACCGATACTGACGAGACACATCACATTCCTTTATCACGGGTCATGCCGTTACAATTTATTTTTGAGAATTGCAAAAAAAAAAATCTGTTCACCCAACAGTTAGCATTGTTCTCTGTTTGTTCTGTGGACAAAAAGAGAAAAAAAAAAGAAGGGAAAAAAGAAATGTAATCCTAACAGTGCTATGCAGTCCTTAACACACTCGCTGTCTTGGGGTGACAATGCTGCTCAGTGAAGGTTTACCAGGTTAAAATAAAGGAAAAAAATGTGAAAAAGAAAACAAATGCAGCCACCACATCTATGGACTTGTAAGCTTCACTACTTTCATTTTTTTGTTTTTGGGTTTAGATGCACTTTAATGATATCTCTCAGCTGTGAATTAGAGCTTTTATCTCCCCACGTGCTTTGCTGTTTGGGAAAAGAACAATTTCAGTTTAAGAACCATTAAATACAAGATTGCACTGTAAAGACAGCAGGACATGGGAGAGGAAGGTGCTGCTTTTGCTTATCCAGCAATTCTGGGATTTTTTTTGTACTGACAATAAAGCAACACAAATTGGTAAACTAGCAATGACTGTGAATGGAAAACCCAGAATTCAGTTTAATATGTATTATAGACCTTTAATCCTGACATAATGATCTTTTAGTATTGTTGCTTGGCAAAGTTTCTTTCCATTACTTACAAAGGAAAAAGTAAGAAGCATAAATATGTTCACAGAACTGGAGTTCTTCCTCTCCATTATCCCAGCAGGAGTTCCAGAACGAGAATTTTCTAAATTTGGCTCTATCTGCACATGTTATTCTTACAATGTAGATGGAAGAATGTCTACCCTCCTTTTCACAATTCACATTCCTCATACCAGAGAACATTTTGATGGAATTTTTATTTATTATGTAGAGTGACAATACTATACTATTCTGGCTCATCTTTTTTAAATCAACTAATGCCTCCCAATGTTATGTATTCATATTACATATAATATAGATTAGTATAGTATAGTATAGTATAGCATAGTATAGTATAGTGTAGTATTATTGTGTTCATTTTACATCTGCTTTGTTGCTGCTGCAATGTCATTCTGTAGTGTGGTCAGGGTTAAACTAAATATTCATTAAGGTACAGAAGAACAGTAGCCATCTTTAGGAATCCACTTTGCAATGTTAATCTTTTGAGTATCAGGGGCCAGCCATCTTGGCTGGGTCTGAACAATCCTGTATGACAGTGATTGAATGATGAAACAAAGCAAATAGAAGTGTGTCTGTATGCTGCTGGAAGGAAAGGAGAGGACAGTCTAAAAGCTAGCTGACCACCATCAGGAGAAACCTTGGAGAAGGCTCTCATCACACAGGACTTTGCCTCAGAGTTTACTTGTTGTCTGCTGGGAACTGTTGTACTTTTTTCGAAGGTCCCAACTTTACCAGCCAACAGTTTAATTTTCTTATCGATCACTAGCCAGTGTGACAAAAGGGGGCACAGGTGCATCAGTAATGAAAAAAAGCATAGGCTCGCACGTGAGCACAGGAATGTGTGCACATGCGTGCAGGCACATGGAAGTGTGCCCACAGTTTCTGGCACAAGGCACCAGGCAATTCCGCCTAGAAACAAATATTGAAAGTCAACAGCTACAAATACTGCAGCTGGTGACTAATAATAATCGGACACTTACCTGCCCCACAGTCCAGCGATGTGGACGCAAGAAGTGGCCGCCCAGCGCACCTTCACTTAAAGCGTAAGTTCCATTTTTAGGGGGAACTCCATTTTAAGGGATGTCCTTGCTCACTGTCAGTGCTGAATCGAACAGAAAGTTGTGCCCTTTTGTGCGATTCATAGTGTGAACCAGGGTAATATTTTAGCTTAACAGATTGAACATTTTAAAATTAACATTCCTCAGTAAACTATATGTTTACTAAGTTTTGTAAAAAAAAAAAAAAAATCAGCACAAGGGACATGACTTACTATCAATGCGAAGTGTTCCTTGTGCTGCTGGCTTCTGTCTAATAGTGATGAGCGGAATACGCCATATTCGATTTCGCGATATTTCGCGAATTTTTCGAAGAATATTCGCGAATATTCGTTAATATCGAATATTCGTGATATTTTATATAAAAAAAAAATTGTGAATTTTCGCAAATGCGAATTTTCGCTAATGCGAAATTTCGCGTTTTTTTTTTTTTTTTTTTTTTATAAAATATCACGAATATTCGATATTTACGAATATTCGGTATATTTAAAAAAAAAAAAAAAAAAGCGAAATTTCACATATGCGGTCGCGAATATTCGTTAATATCGAATATTCGTGATATTTTATAAAAAAACAATTGCGAATTTTCGCCAATGCGAAATTTCGCTAATGCGAAATTTCGCGATTTTTTTTTTTTTTTTTATAAAATATTACGAATATTCGATATTTACGAATATTCGGTATATTTAAAAAAAAAAAAAAAAAAAAGCGAAATTTCACATATGCGGTCACGAATATTCGTTAATATCGAATATTCGTGATATTTTATAAAAAAACAATTGCGAATTTTCGCCAATGCGAAATTTCGCTAATGCAAAATTTTGCGATTTTTTTTTTTTTATAAAATATCACGAATATTCGATATTTACGAATATTCGGTATATTTTATAAAAAAAAAAAAAAAGCGAAATTTCACATATGCGGTCGCGAATATTCGTTAATATCGAATATTCGTGATATTTTATAAAAAAAAAATTGCGAATTTTCGCCAATGCGAATTTTCGCTAATGCGAAATTTCGCGATTTTTTTTTAATAAAATATCACGAATATTCGATATTTACAAATATTCGGTATATTTTATAAAAAAAAAAAAAGCGAAATTTCACATATGCGGTCGCGAATATTCGTTAATATCGAATATTCGTGATATTTTATAAAAAAAAAAAAATGCGAATTTTCGCCAATGCGAAATTTCGCTAATGCAAAATTTCGCGTTTTTTTTTTTTTATAAAATTTCACGAATATTCGATATTTACGAATATCGCGATTGCGAATTTTATTGCGAATTTTATTGCGAAATTTGAAAAATACGAATATTCGAAATAGCGAATATTCGCCGCGATATTCGAGATATTCGCGAATACTCGAATATGCAATATTCGTAGCGAATATTCGCAATGCGAATATTCGTGAGCAACACTACTGTCTAAGTCAAAATCTCCCCTCCCCCTACCCTGCCACAGTAATCTAGGGCCTAGGGAATTGTTTTTATAAGTCCCACACGGTATGTGGACAGCAAATTTTTAAACTCTATTTTTGGGGAAAATAACTCTTTAATTTTTTCACTTTTCATTTCAAAGCAAAAACAGTAAAGTTAGCCCAATTTTTTTGCGTAATGTAAAAGTTGATGTTATGCCTAGTACATAGATATCTAACATCACACTTAAACATTGAGCACACTTGTGGAATGGCACCAAACTTTTGTACTTAAACATCTCCATGGGTTATGTTTTTTATGAAATTTTACAGGTTAGAAGTTACAGAGAAGGTCTTGTGCTAGAATTATTGCTCTTGCTCTAACAATCACATATGTGGTTTGAATGGTATTTATATATGAAGATGATACCTACGCATGCGATCGCTTCTGCGTGTGAGCATGAGGGGACGGGCCTTTTAATTAATTATTTTTTTTTACTTTAATATTTTTATTTTACACTCTTTCTTTTTGTTTATATATATATTTATTTTATTTTATTTAGATTCAGCATAACAATTAAATAATGACCAAAACATGTTTTACACAGTATCAAGAAAAACTACATAAACATCTCAAAATATTCTATTCAAAAATAAAAAGACAAGAAAAGAAGAAAAGAAATAGAATTTTAAACTTTTTTTACTCCAATTACAAGGAATGTAAACATCCCTTGTACATTCAGTCCTTGGGTTACAAACAAGATAAGGTCTGTAGGTTTGTTCTTAAGTTGAATTTGTTTGTAAGTTGGAACAAGTACATTTTTTAATTTTTTTAGTTTTTTTGGATAGCATAGGGAAGGGTTAATACCATTAGGGGAGCACGGGCACCACCCACCCTATCAATGCGTCCGGCCCCCTGATCTACATACAGGGCACCAGACTATGAATTCCAATAGGGTGTGTGTTTTTTTTTTTATGCACGTGATTAGAGTCAGAGGCTCTATTGGATGCCTAGTGCCTAGGATGAGACAGGAGACCCACAGCGAAAATCCGCTGTGCTGGAGACAAGGACGCCGGAGCCGCCGCCCACCACCCACCACCTAGATCAGGTCCACCATTCTGGAGCAGAGGACACCAGAGCCGCTGCCCGCAGCCCACCAACAGACACTTAGATGGGGTGAGTGCCAGACCGACCGGCAGACGTGGGTGGGGGTTAGTGCCACCACGGGCTGCATGGGGCAGTTTTCTGCCTCCCCCCCAAAAAAACACCAGCTGCCACTGGAAGACACCCCTGCAAGATTTGTTTTGCTGTCTGTGCCCCTGTTCAGAAGATTTCACCTGGATTTCTGTCCCTATGACAATTGGATTTTGAAAATTGTGGGTTGTTGTGGAAACAAGGATTGGTGATACAGTTTCAGTGGAGACATCTTTTTCCCTTATGCCTTGTACACACGACTGAGAAACTCAACAGAATCCATCAAGAAACTTGGTGGCAGAGCTTTTTTGCCGAGGAAAACTGTCGTTTGTATGCTTTTCATCGAGAAAACTGTCGAGGAACTCGACGAGGAAAAAAGAGAGCAAGTTCTCCTTTTCCTCAACGTAAGTCTCAATTTGCTCGTCGTGCTCCTCGTCGGGCTGGTTTTCAACGAGAAACACGTTGGTGTGTATGTTCAGAAACCCATGCATCTTCGGTAAAAGTAGCGTTTGTAATGGAAATAGCACATTTGTCACGCTGTAACAGACTGAAAAGTGCAAATGTCTCTTACCAAACTTTTTTTTTTTTTCATAAGAAAATTTCTTTATTTGAAAGAAGAAAAAACAGAACATCAGATTGAACAGACAACAAAAGCACAATAGTGTACATTTTTACAGGTTTACATGGCCTATTAATATAGCACAAACTGTCCATGGCTATCATGTCTGTCAATACTCCAATCCCAACATCTAGGGTTGGTAACATATAGCAACACGATCGTAAATGAAAACACAACCCAGAGTGCTTTTCAAAGAAAGAGAGAATGAGAGGGTAAAGAGGGGAAGAAGAGGGAGAGAGAAAGAGGAGAACAGGAGAGGAGAAAAAGAAAAGAAGAAAGAGAAGAAAAAGAAAAGAAAGAAAGAAAAAAAAAAAGGGGGGGTTCAGGGAAGGGACAGGGAACAAGGGGTCATCAGTGCCAGCGGTCCACCACCAGGGTGGTCGTATAGGTCAGAATCCACCACGTCAGCTCGATATGTCTAGGCTCGCAATGGTTACAATCTAAGGACCGTGAGCCCAAAAGCGCTGAGTTGTCTTAAAATGAGCCCAGCATGCCCATGTGTTAGTAAATTTTGTGATGCGCTCTTGGGAGATATGGATTAGCTCTTCCATTTCTTCGATCTTAGAGATCCTACCAAACCATTCCCCAATCGTCGGAGCGTGTGTAGAGCGCCAATGTACCGGGATGCAGAGTCTTGCCGCGTTCACCATATGCATGGCCAGGGATTTAAAATATTCGGGCCTGGTGAGGTGTGTGTGGTGCAAGAGGTACTGTGCTGGGGAGTAATCCAGAGTATAAGTAGTAACATGCGCAATAATTTCATGCACTGCTTTCCAGAATGGCTGGAGGGAATCACATTCCCACCATATGTGGAGCATGGTCCCTCTCCCTTCCCGCATCTCCAGCATGTTTCTGGGACGGCTGGGGAGAATTTGTGTAAGAGGACCCGAGTCCTATACCAGCGTGTTTCAATTTTGTAACAATTTTCCTGTATAGCAACATTAAGAGACCCCTTGTGGGTGTATTCATCGATGCGAGTCCAGTCCTCCTTGTTTAGGGGGATCTGAAGGTCAGACTCCCAGGCAGCCCGAGCCGAGTCTGGGCAACTGGGAATGCTATCCATAAGAATCTTATATATACTAGAGATCAGGTGTCTCTGTGGGGATGTTTGCGTACACATCTTACCAAACTTTTACCTAACACGCAGTAACATGAGATTAGCAAAAGCAGCCCCAAGGGTTGTGCCAGTGGAATCGAACTTCCCCTGCCGCCGTATGTGTTGAAATCACCGCACTTGAGAACGAGGAGATTTGGTCTTGACTGTGTGAACGCAAAGACAGCTTGTCAAGTTTCTCGACAAGCCTAACAAGGAACATTAGTTGGGAAAACGATGTGTCTTTTCAGACAAGTTCCTCGGTCATGTGTATGAGGCCTAAGAGGGAAAACTCTAAGGCCGCCTACACACGATCAGTCCATTCGATGAGAACGGTCCAAAGAACCATTTTCATCGGTTAACGGATGAAGCTGACTGATGGTCTGTTGTGCCTACACACCATCGGTTAAAAAAACGATTGTGTTAGAGCGCGGTGATGTTTATGTGTTTTAACACAACAACGTGCTGAAAAAAACGAAATTCAATGCTTCCAAGCATGCATCGACTTGATTCTGAGCATGCACGGCCTTTTAACCAATGCTTTTGCATATTAACGATCGGTTTTGACCCATCGGTCAGGCGTCCATCAGTCAAATTTTAAAGCAAGTTCCCTTCTTTTTTTTTGACCGAAGGATAACTGACTGATTTGGCCCACACACCATTGGTTTAGACCAGTGTTTCTTAAATAGTGGGGCGCGCCCCCCAGGGGGGGTGCGAGGCTCCGTAAAGGGGGGCTCGTTTGACCTCGGCAACCACTGTCATATTGGATGTCCAGATCGGATTATCCGACTCACTCGCAAGTGGCGTACCACACAGCGTCGGTTGCCTAGCAACTCTACGGCTGGAGAGAGGAAGCAGCGCGGCGCGATCACTGGAGATTGTCCCAGCGTAGCCCCAGTAGCAGCCCGACGCAGAGGACCACGTGACCGCCAACGCACGTGACACATGCAGAGGACCCGTGGAGACATACAGGAATCAATACGCCGGTTCCTAGTGCCACTCACAGAGGAGAAAGAGCAGGACGCCGGCATGTCATCAAGGCAGAGTCGCAAAGATACATCCACATGCATCACCAGGTGGGAATACAAGAGCTGAAGCACAGAAAGAACATACAGAGCAGGGGTCAAGGAGAGGAGGTAGGATCCACATTTCTTTCTTTTTTTTATTCCCTTATACGTTAATAAGGATACAGTGTTATGCAGAGGTGTACTTATAACAATTTTATAGACAAATGATACTATTTACAGTTGCGCGGTGGGGCGCAAAATGTTTTCTTCTTCCTAGGGGGGGCATGACAGAAAATAATTGAGAAGCACTGGTTTAGACCAATGAAACGGTCATTCAGCCCGTTTTCATCAGTTTGACCGATCGTGTGTACGCGGCCTAAGAGGAGTGAATTTCCCTTCCTAGGGGTAGATTTTCTATCACTTCCTGTTGTCTCCCTCTGTTTGTAAGTAGGAGTCCTTTGTAAGTCGGATGTTTGTAATCCGGGGACCGCCTGTAATAGGAATAGTTCATGACAGGTCCCATTTACAGCGAGATCTGGGGTCTATAAGTCCCCCGATTTTGCCTCTAGGCTGCAAAGCCTAAGATCAGAAAAAAAAAACAATCTTGGCTTCCCAGTCGAAAAAAGTTCAGTGTTTTAATCCACCCGGCCTCTGAAGATCAAAAGAAAAAAAAGTGTAATCCACACCTGTCCCAAAGTCTGTGCTTCTGAACTTTGCTGTCTCAAAGTGATCGTTATGCTTCCTTTCAATAGCCCCTATTAGTACCCAGTATTGTGTCCTGAGGTGACGAAGGGGACTGTAGATGAAACCATGGACAAAGAAGAATTTTCTGCAAGATTTGCTCCTCAAGATGCCGTAGTTCAGCAGTGCAGACGGCTGGAGAACATAGAATGAAGCTGAGAATCACTTCCATAAGACAGTGCAGAACACAAACACCTGATTAAGATTATCCTTATAGATTATGAACAGCTGGAGGTGTGCAATGCCCAAGGACAAATGTTGGCAACCACACTTGGGACTGGGGTACTCTGGTAGTGTCATGGTGCTCCCCACAAAAGCTAGCTAGCTTTTCTGGAGGAGCTGCATGTTATTAGGCTCTAGCATAGCTGCCTTCTTGATGGTTCTAACAGTGAAGGGCCTCTTGCCTGGCTGAAGAGCCTCTCACCTTGTCCAGATACCTCTGCCTCACCAGGTGCAACCTCTCTAAGCACCATTCTGATATCTATCCTTCTTTCCCCTGAGCCAGTGACTGGACAGTGAAGGATATGACCTGATTAGCACCTTGTGCTGACCCCTGCTCAGTATTAGCTATGCGGTATAGGGACTGCGAGAGGTTGTTACCAAGTCAGATGCAAGTATCTACACTCTTTATATATATATAAAAAAAATACATCAAATGATTTATTAAGTGTTACTAAACCAACAACAGTAAAATCAGTTTTTAAATGCAGTAAGGCTTGTTTGTTATACTCACTGTGGAACCTAAGGGGTTAATTATGTGCATTGTAAAAACTGTCTCCTCTGATCCTTCCCTTCTTTTACTGTCCCCAATCCATTTCCTGATAGTATAGAGCTTTGGGGGCACTTTGCACATGCTCAGTTTGATGTTTATTGCTGAAGAGGTTTTTTGGGGGAGGGTGCATGTGATCAGCACAGGGCCAATCAGCACTGTCCAGACAGAGGGTCAAGGGTCCTGCCGCCTCATAAGGCATTCAAAAACAACTCTTACAAGCATTAACCAGTGCTCGGCCAGACATTGATAGAAGTCACAAGACTGCTATGTAATTCTGATGAAGAAAGGTATTTAGTTGTCTATATTTACTAAAATTAATGCATTTCCTTGTAATTTTTTTCTGTGGGAGACCAAATCAAGTGAATGCAGATTCATGGGTTTAGTAGCACTTTAATATCTACCTAAGGTGTGTGTGTTTTTATTTGTTCTTATTTGTTTTAAACCACTCTGGGATATGTTAACGGTCATTCTGTACTCTGTGACTTTACTTTACTTTGATTGACTTATATTTACAATGTTTTTCATCCTTTTACATTTGCTTACAATTTTGAATGAATATAAATAGTTGTTTATTTGTTTCTATCTTCTTAAACCTCTATAGATCAGCACTTCCCTAACTGCATGACCTGAGTGGATCTCCTAAAGCCTGCCTTAAAAATAATATTTGTAAATAAAAGTACTCAAATCTTTATATACACTAATGGAAGGCAGTATGAATTCAAAGGTACATTGTGCCAGTCTCTGCTGTCAAGCCATGGGTTTTTAGGTTGCCAGATTGCATTACCTAAACCTCAGTAAATGCAGTAAACCTTCACATTGAAAAGAATACCCAAACTTGTGCAGGGAAAATTTAAGAAAAAAATTATTTTTGCTTTAACATGAATGGATGAAAGTCAGCAGAGCTTCTGCTTTTTTTAAGCTCTGGAGTAGGGATGAGCTTTATGTTGGAGTCGAACATGAGTTCGACTCGAACATTGGCTGTTCGGTGAACATCGAACAATTTGGGGTAAAGCCGCGGAACACCGATAAAAGTAATTTCTAAAGGAAAAAAAGTTACTCGTGGCCATTCATTAATTGTCTGGTCCCAGCAATACAGATCAAAGTTATTGAAAAAAATGTCAGCCAACACCCCCCCCCCAGTCCATTACCAGGCCCTTTGAGTCTGGTATGAATATTAAGGGAAATAAAAAAATGTAGGGGTTCCCCCTAAATTCCATATCAGGCCCTTCAGGTTTGGTATGGATATTAAGGGGAACCCCGCACCAAATTTAAAACAAAATGACATGGGGTCCCCCCAAAAATCCAAACCATACCCTTCAGGTCTGGCAGATCCCGACATCATCCATGTGAATTGGTAACGGGTACATTGTACCCCTACCATTTCACAAAGAAAGTGTAAACATTTGTAAAAAAAAACACACAGACACAGTTGGACAAGTCCTTTAAAAAATAAAAATAAATAAATAAATTACAGCGATGTAAGCCTGTCAATGTCCAACTCTCCAGCAGGAATGAATCATTGTTGGACATTGACAGGATTACATTGCTGGAATTTATTTATTTATTTTATTTTTTCTTTCAAATGATTTTTATTAAATTTGTCATACAACATACACAAGCCGTTTTACAATATCGGCACACACAGTACCAACAATTTTCCGGTACCTAGTAGGGATATTAATCAACAAAAGAAACAACAACATAATAACAATCAAGTAAAAAAAAAGCGAATAAGAATTATGCCCGTATGACCAATAAAGTAGAATGGACCTAGCATCCTACAGCTACTTGTGGATGCGTCGGCCCCTAAAGCCGGTATGGTGCAGGCATTGATATCATAGATTACTACACATAACAATGATCTATTGGCCCGTGAAATAGTAAGCAGTATTGGATACGTAGACTATTTAACCCACCGGACACATTTCAAAGTACAATTTGGAATAGAGTGACACGGGAAAAAAAGGAAAAAGAAAAACAAAACAGATAGTTAATCTGGCAGCTATTAAGACACGAGTCACTATGGTTCTGAATTGTTTGGGGATACTATTAATGGTCAAGGAGAGGAGAGCAAGTTGAGGGGTTGGGATAACTACCGCTCCAGTAACAGAGGTTATTACTTTAAAAACTTCACACCAAAAGTTGCGTACCTCTTTGCAGCCCCAAAGAATGTGGTATAGGTTTCCCCTTGACCCACATTGCCGCCAGCATAGACTAGAGTCCGAAGAGAAAATGGATCCTAAGGGCCAGATTCTCAGAGGCGTTACGACGGAGTATCTCAGATACCCCGTCGTATCGCCTTTTTTTGTCCTCGTATCTATGCGAGTGATGCTTAGCATCACTTTTGCATAGATACGCTTCTACATCCGACAAGTGTAAAAGCATTACACTTTCGGATCGTAGGTGTAATGACAACTCCGGCCACTAGGTGGCCTTCACATTGTTTTTTCATTTGCATATGCAAATGAGGCTAGTACGGCGATTCCCGAACGCTTTTACGCCGCCCCGTCGTCGCGTACGTCGTTTTCGTCCGCGTAAGGTTACCCCAGCTTCGATGTGGAGTAACCTTACGAAGTACCGTCGGGTGCCGTTGGATGCCATGTTAAGTATGGCCTCGGGACAGCGTCGTGTTGTGCGTCGTTTACGTCGTTTGCGTACGTCGATTCTCAATGGGGCTGGCGTATGCTGCGATTACGTCGTTTACATAGAGAAAACGTGACGTCCTTTGGAGCATGCGCACTGGGCTTTTTCCCCGGCCGGCGCATGCGCAGTTCGTTCGATGCGGGGGCGCGCTTAATTTAAATACAAGCCGCCCCATTTGAATTGCGCGGGTTTACGCTTGGCGATTTACGAGACGCCGGCGAAAACTACGGAGCAAGTGCTTTGAGAATAAAGCACTTGCTCTAGTACGCAGCGGCGGCGTAGTGTAAATGGCTTACGCTACGCCGCCGAAAATATATGAGAATCTGGCCCTAAATCTTTTTCCCAATTTGACATGGTAGATGTTTTGGAGAATTTATCTCGTTGTTGGAGTAGGGCGTAAAATCACGACAGGCCCTTAGGCCTACTGTGGTTAGAAAACAGATAACTCCATGCGCCACCGTGAATGTCATAAGAGCAGTTAGGATGTTTGGATCTAAAGTGTAGTATTTGAGCTTTAGCATAGACGTGTGAGGAGGGGTTTCTGAGGAGTAAGTCTCCCCACGACTGAATACCCTCCTCCAACCACTTATGTACATTAAGGTGTGGAATTAAAAATTCATATACTTTGACATTAGTAACTTCTTGATGCAATTTAGACACAGAGTCACAGACCTGTGAAGCGTCTCCCAGGCGAGAGAGTCGCTACTATGGAGGGCAGTGAAGGAGATGGGAATTCTACATTGGTCAGTTTGGCAAGTAATAAGGAGGGAAGGTCCCTATGTTGGACAACAGCCTTTTCGATTTGAACCCAGAGTTTCTCAGACTCCGGCTCAAACCAGGCCTTCATTTGGTCCAGTACAGCAGCTTTATAGTAGAATCGGATATTCGGAAAACCCAAACCTCCATTAGATCTATGTCTTTGAATAGAGGAGTAGGTGACCCTGGGTAGTTTACCTTTCCAAATGAATTGCCTGAACAACTTATCAACCGTATTCAAAAAAGTTTCTGGTATACAAATGGGAATAGTCCTAAAATAATAAATCAACTTAGGTAAAAGGGACATTTTCAAAGCGGCTATCCTACCCAGTATTTATTTTATTTTTAAATAAAGGCTTGTATGTGTGTTTTTTTACAAATTTTTACACTTTCTTTGTGAAATGGTAGGGGTACAATGTACTCTGTTACCAATTGGCATAGGAGGGTCCAGGATCTGGAGTTCCCCTTTGTTAAAGGGGGCGTCCATATTTCAATTAGCCCCACGCTAGCAGACCCCACAACCATGGGGATGAGGCCCTTGTCCCCATCAACATGGGGACATTCACCCCATGTTAAGGGCATGTGGCCTGGTACAGATCAGGATGGGGGGGGGTGCTCTCTCGTCCCCCCTCTTTTCCTGTGGCCTGCCAGGTTGTGTGCTCAGCTAAGGCTCTGGTATGGATTTTTGGGGGGAACCCCACGCCATTTTTTTCTTATTTTTTGTATTTGCCGCAGGGTTCCCCTAAATATCAATACCACACCTGAAGGGCCTGGTAATGGAATTTGGGGGACACCCACACATTTGTTTTTAAAATTTGGCGCAGGGTTTCCCTTAATATTCATACCAGACCCAAAGTAATAGACCTGGGGGGGGGGGAAACTATGTCTTTTTTTCAATGACTTTTATCTGTATTGCCGGGACCCAACAATTAATTGTATCTACAAGTAGTTTTAAATGACTTTTTTCCTTTAGAAACACGGGAAACATGTACTACTTTACAGGCATACTATAGACACCCCCCCCCAGGTATGAAATTTAAAGGAATATTTCACTTTTATTGTTTCACTTTAAGCATTATTAAAATCACTGCTCCCGAAAAAAAAGTTTTTACAAAGTAACTTGCATATTAACCTTTAAAATTAGCACTTTTGATTTTTCCCATAGACTTTTAAAGAGTGTTCTGCGGCTCTCGAATTTGCCGTAAACACCCCAAATTGTTTTCTATCCAGAGAACGGGAGAACAGCCAATGTTCCAGTCTAACTCATGTTTGACCCGAACATGAAGATCATCCCTATTGAGGGGGCGTGGCCGGCAGCCGAGGCGGATGGCTGTGTGAGGAGTGAGCTCCACGAGACCCACCTGTAGCCAGCTCCATCCAGCGACTGCGACAGCATTTTGAGGCACCATACAGCCTACCTACCTCCCAGAGAACCCCTGGATTACGATGGGGAAAAGGAAAAAGGAGAGGGGCCCGAAAAAACTGACGGACTTTTATCCGTCCGCGAGCACACCTAGGCCGCAAGATGGCGGCGAAGCCTCGGACTCGCGGTTCGGCCTGCGCCACGGAGGCAGCAACGAATCGTCCCCACAATTTTGCACGGACAACCGACCACATCACAGCGCCAGCGGAGGGTCCTCTCCCGGGGCATCGCCCATCAGCAGCCCACAGAAGTCGGCGCAAAAGAAATCTTCAACCCACAAGTATGCAGGTGAGATGGGGGATGGGTGTAACTCACAGAACAGCACCAGTGACTTTGTGGAACACATCAATGAGTTCCCCACCACCGGTCAGCCCCTCAGTGATACAGTGATGAGGGATATGTTGATCACCCTTAGAGGCTCCCTGCATAAAGATATGATGCTATGTGTGACTCAGCTGAAGAGAGATGTGTCTGCCATAGGGGATAGGATCTGCCATGTTGAAGACAAAATGGGCGAATTCACAACAGCTCACAATGAGCTAGTAGATGCACATAATGATACAGAAAGTGACATTCAGGCCTTGAGAGAAAAATTAAGTGATTTAGAAGACAGATCAAGAAGGAATAATTATAAAACTGAGGGGGGTGGAGGAGACGGTGACCCCCGCAGAACTCAGGCCCTATGTACAAACCTTCATTGCAGCCATGCTCCCTGATACTTCTGCTAATGAAATCATAGTAGACAGAGCCCATCGCCTCCCTAAACCTAAATACCTACCTGAAGGGGTACCGAGGGATGTCATTGCTCGCATACACTTCTTTCACGTTAAAGATGACCTCATGCGATTTACGCGGAAGAATCAACCGCTACCAGGCCCTTACTCGGACATTAGTGTCTTTGCTGATCTATCTAAACACACCATGATGGCGCGCAAAAACCTGTCCTCTCTGACCAAGATCCTGCAGAACCATAAAATACCGTACTCCTGGGGCTTTCCAACAAAATTGCTAGTTACTAGAGAGGGTCGCACGTTTGCGATCACCACCGTTGAGGATGGGATTGCCCTGGCCAAAAAATGGAAACTGATCCCGGAGGATATAGAGGCCACATGGCAGAACCAGGATGTACAGAGGATGTCACCTGAATGGCAGAAGAAATGACATTCAGTACCTTTCACTATGGAGCACAATCTGGCTCCCCTCTCCTCCTTTTTGACACAGCTAACCCTGTTGCCTTACTGAATTCAATACCAGAGTGGCTGGTCTCTGGGTCTCGGGAGACGTACCCCCCTGTGTCTCTTGCGGAATTATCGCACTTAATGGAACTGTTCGTTTTTTTTTTTTATGTTTTGACTCATGTTACCTGTCTCTTTTTTTTGTTGTTTTCTTTTTCTCTCATGTACCAAAGGAACCCTGTTCTGGATGTGATCCCTTCTGTGCAACTCTACAAACCTCATGCATTGCTAATACCACAGGATCTTTACAACCACCGAATTTTGGAGCAACAGCGCCACCTTCAGGTAATTTTAACCCCCTTACATCTGCATACAGAGACTTTTCTGTCACATGTGAAGCATATCCTTCTATTGCCACAATGTCGATAAATATAATCTCCATGAACGTCCATGGGCTCAACAGCCCCTTTAAACGGTCCTCAATGTGGTCCGAAATGACCAGACTTCGAGGAGATGTATTATGCATCCAAGAAACGCACTTTATGACCTCCAAACAACCCAAATGTACGCACAAAGCATACCCACATATCTTCCAATCTACTGCTCCAGTTAAAAAGAGGGGGGTCTGCTAGCCATCAAGCATACTGTGGCATTTAAGATGCATGAGCTAGTGTGCGACACAAACGGAAGATATATAATACTAATCTGTGATCTAAATAATACAACTTACACCCTAGTTAACGTCTATGCACCCAACAAGAACCAGCCAAGATTTTTAAACTCGTTGCTCAGGAAGGTGACCAAACTCAAAAAAGGTTCGCTGCTTCTATGTGGTGACTTTAATTGTGTGCCTGATCAATCCTTGGACTGCTCACAACAACAGGCCTCCCGCAGGATAGAAATTCAATCGCTTCTCCATAACCACAACTTGTATGACGCTTGGAGATGCCTGCATTCCTCGGAGAGGGATTATACTCACTACTCTTATCCCCATCGGGCATACTCCAGGATTGACTTGATCCTCACTGACCTACCTTTGCTGCAGAAGACTTCAGAGGTCACTATACACTCTATAACATGGTCGGACCATGCCCCTGTGTCTATTCTCCTACGCGATGAATCCTTTTCTTCCCCGACCTACCTATGGCGGAACAATGTTGGACTGCTCTCTAACCCTGTCCTAACGGATAGGATTGGTCTGCAACTTAAAGAATTTTTTGCCTTTAATAACAACAGCGATGCCTCTATGGCATCAATATGGTGCTCGCATAAGGCATTTAGCAGGGGAATGTTAATTCAAGCTGCAGCTAGACAAAAGAGGGGAAGGCAAAACAGCTAAAATAACACTTGCTGGAGAAACTTAAACAATTAGAAGCCCAACACAAAACACAACCTACTTCAACGATAGAAGATTCCCTATTTAAATGTAGACATGACCTCCGTCTATTGTTAATTACCACTCATCAAACACATTTAAGGAGATTAAAAGCGATGTATTATGCCCACGGCAACAAAGCAGGGAAGGCCCTGGCGAGATACATTACTAGACGACAGCAGCAGGCCCGCTTAATAAACATTAGAGACCCGCACACTGCCAAAATGGTAACCCACCCAACACATATTGCCAATGCTTTTATGAAATATTAACAAAGACCTATATAACCTCCAACAAGACTCAGACACTACACAACCTACGGAGTTAAGTATTAATACGTTTCTTAACGCAGTCTCCTTGCCCTCTTTAACCACTGACCAGCTATCTATGCTTAACTCCCCAATCACTCTCACAGAAGTTTCAGACACCATACAGGCTCTCCCCAATAATAAGTCTCCAGGTACAGATGGTTTCTCGTCAGAGTACTATATAGACGTTCTCTAACATTCTTGCCCCACCTCTATGCGACTTGTTTAACGGTATTGCCTCCTCCTCTAAGTTCCCTGAAGAAATGTTACAGGCTACTATTGTCACCCCTGCCAAACCAGGGAAGAAGCCGGATACTCCACAGAACTTTAGACCAATATCGCTCCTGAACACAGACCTTAAGGTCTATGCTAAAATTATAGCGAATAGGCTGGCCAACGTCACCCCTCACCTGGTTAAAACCAGACCAAGTAGGGTTTGTAAAAGGGCGCCAAGCCCCAGATGGCACCCGGAGGCTGCTCAATTTGATACATATACTGGAAAATAGGAAGGCCCCAGCGGCCTTTTTTGGCACTAGATGCCGAAAAGGCCTTTGACAGGGTGCACTGGGGATATCTCAGGGCTACCCTGAGGAAATTTGGCATGCAGGGCACCATCCTGTCAGCGATATCTGCATTGTACACATGCCCATCAGCTAGAGTCTTCTCGTCCGGTGCCATCTCCGACCAATTCTATATTACCAATGGCACCCGCCCAGGCTGCCCACTATCTCCCATAATCTTTACCTTGATGATGGAGCCCCTCGCCGAAACTATCAGGTCGGCCAAGGAGATTTCGGGGATTGAGGTTGCAGGTGATACCCACAAGATAGGTCTCTTTGCAGATGATGTTGTTCTGACAGTAACAAATCCGGCTTCTTCCTTGGCAA
Organism: Rana kukunoris; assembly: GCA_029574335.1. Lineage (NCBI taxonomy): Eukaryota > Metazoa > Chordata > Amphibia > Anura > Ranidae > Rana > Rana kukunoris. Next base: position 4,782 of record JAJQKJ010001017.1, on the reverse strand, counting down.
AGGCTCAGGAAATCTTGCAGCAGTTCGTGCAGTATCTTACTATAAACTGAATATTACTAAGTCCTGTATTCTTCCAATTAACCTCTCCAAATCCCTGGTTACTCACCTCAAAGAAAAATTCCCATTCCAATGGATGGCTAACTCCCTCACCTACCTGGGCATTAGATTAGTCTCTCCATCCACCCATACTTATAGGGTGAATTTTAACACCCTTCTGGCAACCATTAAAACCGATCTTCGGACCATATCACAACGTTTGAGATGTCGTGGCTGGGCAGGATAGCTGCGTTAAAAATGATTCTTTTGCCCAAATTCTCTATTACTTTAGAACCCTCCCAATCAGAATTCCAGAATCCTTCTTCTTACAAACAGACAAGATGTTTAGGAAATTTATTTGGCAGGTAGAATGCCTAAAGTAACATTCGCTACAGTTCAAAGACACAGAACGGAGGGGGGAATGGGCTTCCCCGTCCTCCCGCAACTACTATAGGGCAGCGATCCTAGATCAAATGAAGGCCTGGTTTGACCCTGCCCCATCTAAACTATGGGTTAAGATTGAGAAGGCAATTATTACAGGGAAAGACCTCCCAGCTTTACTCTTAGCTAAGGTGACGAACCTACCCCTACAACATATCAGTCTACCCTCTATTACGCTACCTATTAGCGTGGGGAAATATCCAACCCTATCTAGACCCCTCGACTACAAATAAGCGCAGACTAGATAGACGTCACCGTCGTAAGTGGAGTCATCCTCATCCCAGACCTATAAATACGGCTTGGAAAACAGGAAGGTTTAACAACTGTCCCAAGAGGTGTTTTGTCCAAGAACACTTACGTAACTGCATACTCGACACGAGACAACCTTCACTTCTTTGGGTCACATCTCTACACCTTGTCACTTGCATTATAGACATATGGACGTCCTCAGCTCTCCTATAATTTACCCGGAGGTCTTTCTTGGGTTTATCGACTATTACATGGCATAAGCGATTTTCTAAGACCTCACACATGACAAACTGGGAAAAAGACTGGGGCATCTCCTTCTCAACTGGTGAGTGTCGAGAGCGTCAAGATGACTTACAGATACACCCACTGTACCAATCATTGGGATAACATGTTGAAAATTGTTACATAGGTCCTACTCACTCGCCAGTTAGGCTATCGCTGATTTTCCCTTCAGAATCACACCTTTGCTGGAGATTGTGTGGAGATAGGGGCAATATCTTCCATATAATATGGACCTGCAAACACATTCGCAAATTTTGGGATGAAGTTTTTTAAACTAATAACTTCTGTCATAGGTATCTCGGTGCATCCTGCTCCGCCTTTAGCTTTACTGAACATCACTACTGCCCCTATCCCAGCCTCCATGAGGAGCATTGTGGTACATATTTTTGATAGCAGCCTTGATGGCCCTGACAGCTAAATGGAAAACCACCCAGATCCCCATCCTTAACGAAGTGATACATAGGGTCTCTACCCAATTCTCATACGAGAAACACGTCGCCTACCAATCCGGGACTTCCCAGACCTTTCTTGCACAATGGTTGCCCTGGGTCTCTAAATATCCCAACCCATAGCTTCCCCCCCAACGTTTAATGGACATTACTATGAACCTTTGGTACAAAAGTTCTGTTTTATGTGTTTTTTTTTTTTTTTTTTTTTTTCCCTCTTGTTCTTTTTTTTATCTTTTGTTTTTTTTTTCTCTGTCCTTTTTGTACGTTGTTGTATATTTACACCGTTAAAATTTGCTATTCTCCCTGTTTACGATATAATGAACACTATGGTTATACTGACAACTTGCTTGCATGCAACATATGGCCCTGCGCCCGACGCGCGACGTCCCCTATGGGTGCCTAGTAGATGGGAGGTTCCCACCTAAACAGATGTTGTCATACTGCAACCGAACTGCATAATAAGGTAGGCAACCCTTGCGGTAATGCCGGTTACCGCTGCTTCCCCCCTATAAAGGAGCTGTGGCTCCACTTTGTGTAGTAGGACGCACAGCCCCCCGAACCTTGTTTAACGCACTTGGCAAACATGCTGTAACCCTGCTTTGTATACCACTGTCCACACTATGTCCATGGGAAGAATATGTGAGACCTGCGTTGTCCGTATATTGAATTTTGATGTTATTGATGTTGACGTTTTTTCACAGTGTCCCAGATCAATAGAAAAGGAGCCAATGAGAGAGGAAGCAGCAAGACGTGCAGCAAGACGTGCTCTCTCCTCTCTCTGTGCTGATTTCACGACCAGGTGTCTACTGCTGGTTGTGTCGGCCCCCCTCGCTCTCTAGGGCTTGAACCAGGGAGTAGCAGATACTGGCGCACGGATCCCAGCTGTGGGACGTGGGGCTCATACTCCCTGGATAGGCAGGGTTTTTTGCCCACCCCCGTTCCTGCTCCAGCTCCTTCTCTGCTCCAGCCCCCATCCGCTGAAGGTAAGTCTGCCTGCTCTCCCTGGGACTAAAAGCGGCCGTCTTGTCAGGACAAGCCGCAGTCTTCTCTGTCCCGAGAGACAGGAATCTTCTTTTTTTCCCCAGCCTAGGTTCCCCTGCACTCCCTCACCTCCCTTACCTCCATCATCCCCAAGGGCCCCAAGGGCCCCCCTTCCTCTATTCCTCCGCCCGTGTAGTTTTTCGCCGTTCTGGTGCTCTGTTGAGGGCACCGCGCCAGGCCGCTCCGAATCGCGGGGCCGCGGTCTAGGAAAGACCGCGGCTTCACATGCGGCCTAACGGCGCGCCGCTCCCCACGCCTCTGTGGGTCCTCTCTCAGCCCCAGGAAACCTCCCCTACCCCAGAGGGCCAGCTACCCGGCCTGTCTCTCACCCCCTCAGCCCCCTGTTCAATTAAAGAATCACCCTGTCAGCCCTCTTCCCACTGCCTGAACAGCCATCCCGCCTGACCAGCAACAGGGTCCCCCTCACAGCCCCAGCCCCCCCCCTGTCTTTCCAAAGCACAGAAGCCTGATCCAGGGTTACCCGATCGCCTCTTACAGGGGTCAGGAAGGAATTTTTTCCCTGCTGGAGCATATTGGCCGAGCACCGCCGGGGTTTTTTGCCTTCTCTGGACCAAGCCTGGAAGAGGAGTAGCCAATTCCTCTCCCCACTGCCCCCGAAACCGACCCCCCGTGTATTGACGATCATGGCACGTAGGCAATATTCTGCCGAAACCATTTGGAGTTTGAGGCAATGCGCCGCAATACTGCCAGCCATCACCAAAAGCCCTAAGACTGAGACGACTATTGAGAATCGATCATAGATCGACGGTCAGTCATTTCAGCCATTTACCTCAGCTCAAGCACATATTCATGTGCTCTGATCAACAAAGATCGGCAGTAAAACACCGACTAGAAATCCGCGACTTCATTCAACAAAAGGATCTAGACTGTCTTTTATTACAGAGAGCTGGCTCACAGCCGACTGTAACACCATTCTAGGAGAACTGGTGCCAGAAAATTACCGTATCATAACGGAAAACAGAATAGGGCAAAGAGGAGGCGGCCTGGCGGTGATCCTCAAGACTCATCTTACGATCACCAAACCGTCCGCCAAAACCCTCTTCCATTCATGGAAACCCTTACTCTACACTTCAAGCAAGTTCAAAGGAGACCGTCCACATTCTGCTCTGCTATAGGCCGCCCGGCCCAAAATCGCAGCTGCTATCATCATGGACGGATTTCTTCTCCACTTATACCCTCAACAGCAAACACCTGTTGCTGCTCGGGGATTTTCAATCTCTGGGCCAACTCCTCAGGACCCCATTGCCGACGCCTGTATTGACCACCTGGAAGGATTAGGTTTGCAGCAACTAGTATGTGGGCCCACACATGCTTCAGGTCACACACTTGATCTTATTTTCAGACAAGCTCTGGAAATAAAAATTTGGGAAAATGAAAATATTGCCATGGACAGATCACCATGCAATTACCTTCAATATTTCCACAATCCCCCCCGCAACAAAAACATCAAATCCAGTGACAACACACTGGACTAGATGTCAGAAGAAGCTCCACTCGGAACTCTTCAAAACCACTTTAAGGAAAAAAATAGAAACAACTCCGCCGCATCAAACGGCCGTTGAAACATTGGAAGCCATAAACTCGGCCATGCTACAGTCAACCGACTTGGTAGCGCCGAAGCGACGAACCCGCATCCGGAAAACCCACCGCAGCTGGTTTAGCAACCAACTGTTGTTACTGAAGCAAGAACGCAGAAGGGCGAATCTGCCTGGAAAAGATGTTCTTCAGAGCTAAACCTATCCATCTACAAGGCGACTACAAGAAAATACCACAAAGGAATTTTCCCAAGCCAAGAAAAATTATTTTTCGGAGGCTATCAACGGCGCCCTAAACCGCCCCCTGCGATCCTTTCAAGATGGTCCACCCAGACCATGAAGCCAGGATGCATTGAAACCCCCAGCTCGACACACAAGAATTTTGCAATGAACTATCGGATTACTTCATTAATAAAATTCGAGGTGATCCGTGAAAGCATTCAGCAAAACAATTCCCCCCCTCAGTCCCCCCGGCAGCCTCTCACTACAACACCCATAGTAATTCTTCTATATCAGGTAAGTTCGCCCTGGAACCCATCTCCATCGAGACCACTAAGAATGTCATTTGTACTCTGCGTAATAGCACAGCGCCAAATGACGTTATCCCCACTAAACTGGAAGGAATGCGCCGACATTCTGGCTCCTCCCATCACGCAGCTTATCAACCAGTCTTCTTGGAAGGCATAGTGCCCTCACAGTTGAAAGAGGGTGTAATCCAACCCATCCTG
>JAJQKJ010002570.1:37500-58356 GCA_029574335.1 Rana kukunoris | reverse complement strand
AAATCTCACAACCTGCCTAGTATGGCAGCCGGGGGGGGGGGGGGGGATCAGCATCCTCAGAAGGCAGTGCAGCCTCCAGGGCTCCCCCCCCGTGACGGGCAACAAGCACTCAGCCAGTGAAGTCACAACTCCCCAGTCTGCGTGTTTCAGGTCACTTGGAACAACTCATCTCATCTCCCCTCCACACACGCTGCAATCACTCATCAGGCTGTCAGACATTGAAGGGAAAAGAGAACCTATAGGAGGCCACAGAAGGTCAGAAAGAGGAGAGGAGATGGAGATGGGGATGGGGATGGGGATGGAGATGGGGGTGAGGATGGAGATGGGGAAGGAGATAGAGTTGAAGATGGGGATGGGGATGGAGGTGGAGATGTAGATGGGGGGAGGATGGGGACGGAGACAGAGACGGGGATAGAGATGGAGAGATGGGGATGGAGATGAGGACGGGGATGGAGTTGGAGATGGGGATGGGGATGGAGGTGGAGATGGGGACAGGGACAGGGATGGAGATGGAGGTGGAGATGGGGATGGAGATGGAGGTGGAGATGGGGACGGGGACAGGGATAGAGATGAGGATGGAGATGGGGATGAGGATGGAGATGGTTGGGGTTGGGGTTGGGGATGGAGATGAGGATGGGGTTGGAGATGGAGATGGAGATGGAGGTGGAGATGGGGACGGGACAGGGATAGAGATGAGGATGGAGTGGGATGAGGATGGAGATGGGGTTGGGGTTTGGGTTGGGAATGGAGATATGGGATGGGAGATTGGAGATGAGATGGATGGGGTTGGAGATGAGATGGGGTTGGAGATGGGGATGAGGATGGAGATGGGGATGGATGGAGGTGGGGATTGAGGATGGAGATGGAGATGGGGATGGAGATGGAGATGGGGATGGGTTGGAGATGGAGATGAAGATGGGGATGGGGACAGAGATGGGGATGAAGTGTCTCACCCATGGTGCTGCTCTCTCTCTCTCTCTCGTTGCTCTTAGTTGCTAATCGACTCGTCATCAGATACTGAACTCACCCAACAAGCTGCTTATATAGTCTGGGTGAGGGATTAGGGTGGATCCAAGAAGGTGCCCCAGAGGGTGGAAGAGGGAGGGGGGGGTGGGGACCTGGCACTGATCATCACTGAGAGCGAGAATCCAAAACTTTCCATGCTGTGCCCATTATGAGGAGTTCCCACCATCCCTGTGCTGAGTTCCTGGGTCTGTACACTCGCTGTGCCCCATTATGAGGGGTTCCCACCATCCCTGTGCTGAGTTCCCAGGTCTGTACACCCGCTGTGCCCATTATGAGGGGTTCCCACCATCCCTGTGCTGAGTTCCCGGGTCTGTACCCCCGCTGTGCCCATTATGAGGGGTTCCCACCATCCCTGTGCTGAGTTCCCGGGTCTGTACACCCGCTGTGCCCATTATGAGGGGTTCCCACCATCCCTGTGCTGAGTTCCCGGGTCTGTACACCCGCTGTGCCCATTATGAGGGGTTCCCACCATCCCTGTGCTGAGTTCCCGGGTCTGTACACCCGCTGTGCCCCATTATGAGGGGTTCCCACCATCCCTGTGCTGAGTTCCTGGGTCTGTACACCCGCTGTGCCCCATTATGAGGGTTCCCACCATCCCTGTGCTGAGTTCCCGGGTCTGTACATTTTGTTTATTGAAAAATCTTACAAACAACAACTTATATACAATAAAACCATAATGAATAAAAAAATAAATCATATTTACAAAATAATTGAATATAAATACAAAACAAAAATAAAGAACAAGAACATAATAAAAGGTGCAAACCAAACTGCGCACAACATAATCCCTACGAGAGCCGGACTAGGAAACGTCACCCCACATGTCGCCTTTTATCAAAATGTATTCAATCTGAAAATCTAGAGGAGAGAAAGAAAAGCCGCACCCCCGAGATCATCCGTCCCGATATTCCTCCGCACCCTAATCCTCCCGCTGCCTCCCGTCTTTCTCACGATCCCAAATCTTCCCAACCTCACCCACAATGTCCTCGGGCACCTCTCCCGTCTTTAGTCCTTGGAATGGTCTGGAGATCACCTCCAAGATTCGAACCCGTAAAAAGAAAAGGCTTAGATCTTTGTAAAGAGGCATTTCCTGTCCCACGTGGTCTGGGGGCCAGAGATGTCAATCAGGCGCAGGTCCCGCCCCCTTCACAGAGACGTCCAAGACCATTCATCTCACAATCTGGACCTCAATTACCCGCCGGCACGTTACCATACCCGAGACCTAGCCTTATTCTTCAAGGAGAAACCCTAACTCTAAGCCATTACCCCCTAACCTTAACACTTCCCCTAACCCTAACCCTACCCAGAACCATAATCCTAACCCTACCCAGAACCCTAACACTACCCAGACCCCCAACCCTACCCCTAACCCTTACCCAGAACCCTAACACTACCCAGACCCCCAACCCTACCCAGAACCGTAATCCTAACCCTACCCAGAACCCTAACACTACCCAGACCCCCAACCCTACCCAGAACCCTAATCCTAACCCTACCCAGAAACCCTAACCCTACCCAGAACCCTAACTCTACCCAGAACCAACCCTACCCAGAACCCTAACACTACCCAGACCCCCAACCCCCCCCCTACCCGAACCCTAATCCTAACCATACCCCTACCCAGAACCCTAACACTACCCAGACCCCCAACCTTACCCAGAACCCTAATCCTAACCCTATCCAGAACCCTAACCCTACCCAGAACCCTAACTCTACCCAGAACCCCAACCCTACCCAGAACCCTAACCCTACCCAGAACCCTAATCCTAGCCCTACCCAGAACCCTAATCCTAACCCTACCCAGAACCCTAACCGTAATCCTAACCCTACCCAGAACCCTAACCCTACGCAGAACCCTAATCCTAACCCTTCCCCTAACCCTACCCAAACCCTAACCCTACCAAGAACCCTAATTTTAACACTACCCAGACCCCCAACCCTACCCAGAACCCTAATCCTAACCCTACCCCTAACCAGAACCCTAACCCTACCCAGATCCCTAACCCTACCCCTAACCCTACCCAGACCCCTAACCCTACCCAGAGCCCTAATCCTACCCCTAACCCTAACCAGAATCCTAACGCTACCCCTAAACCTACCAAGAACCCTTAGGCCTCGTACACACGAGCAAATAGATTTGTTCAAATCGGTCAGACCGACCGATTTGAACAAATCTGTCTGCTGGCAGTTTTGGTTTGATCGCTGTACACAAGATCAAACCAAAATCCATGCCAGCAGACGTGGCGATGACGTTGACGCCGCCACGTCACCGCACCAGGAAGTAAAACACTTCCGCACATGCGTCGAATCCATTCGACGCATGTGCGAGCAGATATGTCTGCTGGTTAGCGTACTAACCAGCAGACATGTCGGGCAGACGGATTCCCAGCCGACAGATTTTAAAGCATGCTTAAAAATCTGTTGGCTGGCCAAATCCGTCTGCTCACCCGTACACATGATCGAATCTGTCTGCGGGGACGGTCGGGCCGACCATTTCCAGCAGATAGATTTGATCGTGTGTACGCGGCCTAATCCTAACCCTACCCAGACCCCAACCCTAACCAGAACCCTAATCCTAACCCTACCCAGACCCCTAACCCTACTCAGAAACCTATTCTTAACACTAACCCAACCCAGAACCCTAACCTTACCCAGAACCCTAATCCTAACCCTACCCAGAACCCTAACCCTACCCAGAACCCTAATCCTAACCCTACCCAGAACCCTAACCCTACCCAGAAACCTATTCTTAACCCAACCTCTAACCCAACCCAGAACCCTAACCTTACCCAGAACCCTAATCCTAACCCTACCCAGAACCCTAACCCTACCCAGAACCCTAATCCTAACCCTACCCAGAACCCTAACCCTACCCAGAACCCTAATCCTAACCCTACCCAGAAACCTATTCTTAACCCAACCTCAAACCCAACCCAGAACCCTAACCTTACCCAGAACCCCAACCCTACCCAGAACCCTAACCCTACCTAGAAACCTATTCTTAACCCTACCCCTAACCCAACCCAGAACCCTAACCCTACCCAGAACCCTAACCCTACCCAGAAACCTAACCCTACCCAGAACCCTAACCCTACCTAGAAACCTATTCTTAACCCTACCCCTAACCCAACCCAGAACCCTAACCTTACCCAGAACCCTAATCCTAACCCTACCCAGAACCCTAACCCTACCCAGAAACCTAATCCTAACCCTACCCAGAACCCTAACCTTACCCAGAACCCTAATCCTAACCCTACCCAGAACCCTAACCCTACCCAGAAACCTAACCCTAACCCTACCCAGAACCCTAACCTTACCTAGAAACCTATTCTTAACCCTACCCCTAACCCAACCCAGAACCCTAACCTTACCCAAAACCCTAATCCTAACCACTACCCAGAACCCTAATCCTAACTCTACCCAGAACCCCACCCCTAACACTAACCCTCTACCCTAACTGGGTGTAGGCTCCATCTTCCTTTTTCTGTCTGAATTTCCGCCAGCAAAAATTTCAGAGCTGGTTCTCTAATGTTCAAAAAACCCCAACTCCTAACCCTAACCTAACCCTAAGCCCTAAGCCTAACCCTCTAACCCAACCCTCTAACTCTAAGGCCCCGTACACACGGCCGAGGTTCTCGGCAGAAACCAGCGAGAACCTCACTGGGAGCCGCATTCTGCCGAGAACCTCGGCCTTGTGTACGCTCTCGGCGAGCCCCGCCCGTCGGGAAACCCGTCAAGCAAATAGAGAACAGGTTCTCTATTTGCTCGACGGCCCGTCGGGATGAATGGATGGTTGCCTTTCCCCGATGGGCGGGTCGCCGATTCTGACGGCCGGCAGAGAACCCCGACGGGCGGAACGATGTGTTTTGCCTATATAAAAAATGGCAAATACACTAAAAATAACATTTAAAATGTCACAATAGTAAAAAAAACCATAAACAGCGCTGATGATGATAGTCCAGTGTAGATCCCAGGAAGAGATATCACCTCTACACTTATGTGCAGTAATAATGATAGAGTGTATCAATGGGAAAGAGGGAGTCCGTTGATAGCTGAGTTTGAAAAATGGGACAGCAAGCACCTTCCACCCATATTCTCAATCACCTCGTGGGACTATAAATCCCCCTCTTGGGGTACGCACTCACCGAAAGACCCAAAGGGTAAGGCAGTGTATGGATATCCACAGGATAATATCTCTCTTCACATCAGAAGGGATCCGGTCACGTGTCTACGGGTCTCCGGATCGTACAAAAAACACAGGAAAAGGGCATATAGCGTAATTCCGTTTTTAATGTAACACACAAGAGAACCCACAAATACACAACCCTTCAAACAATGCACGGTGCATTAAAAGATAACATAAGCGCATATAGTCACCCCCTGCCTGCAAGAGAGGACGAGCCGTGCTGTCCCGATGGATGAGCTGACTGCCAGCACTTCCTGGTTTCAGACGTGACTCAGGTGGAGCGCACGTGTCACTTCCTAGCGTCGTAGAAGCCCCCTCCCTGACGCGTTTCGTCATAAGACTTCGACAGAGGGAGTGGCTTCGCGACGGCGAACGGAGATTTAAGGAGTACTTCCCATCAGAGCCAAACCAATCACCACAGAGCGAGGGCGGACCTTGGTGCTTGCTCCGCCCAGACCCTGATAGAGTACGGTGTTCTTTTGCAGACTCAGACGGGGCTTCAAACAATTTAATGCCGCATACCATACTCAAAACGAGCACCTATGTACTGCGGGCATAACACAGGCAAAAACATAACATATAATATGCGCATTTACAGTCATATTATTTTACAAATAACTTAAATACAAATCAACAGGCTTTTTTACAAAGACGTCATGGATTATTATATTCGCATATACTAATCAGTGTTAACTTGTGTTCTAAAGCAGCTAATAAGCTGAACGTAAAAGGTATAAAAAAATATATAAAATATATATATACAAACATAGTATATATACTAGAAAAACGGGGAGCAGTCACTATGATAAATTGCATAGAAACACCATGTAAGAAAAGGGGGGTTAATTACAGCAAAGTGACCCATAGACTCCATCTAGTGGTGATTTCATAAAACTGCATACCTCATAAACAGATTTGAATAAACACATTGTTCAAACAGTATGGGACTCATTTCTAAAATAAATTAAGATATTTAAGTAAACAAAAAACACAGGAGAATATAATAAACCATATGATACAGATGGATAAAAGACACACAGCTAAAAAGAGCCTTTAGTAATTCTTAATCGATTATATACCATAACTCCTAGATTGCCAATAGTAATACCCCACAGACTCCATCTAGTGGTGATTACATAAATTGCAGCCACAACAAAGGACTAAAAAAAAACTCAATTAGTAAAGAATAGACATATGAGACGTAACGCAGCAGGTATAGACCCCATGGCACAATCAATAATCGCTAATAAAGCAATTTATATCTAATTCAATGTTCAGGCCCCTAGGCGCAAGTGTATCAGCTGAGAAGATCCATTGGGTCTCTCTTTTGGAAAGATCTCTCACTAAATTAGATCCTCGCCATTTAGGCTTTAAAGCGGAGCTCCACCCATATAAACAACATTTTGCCATGTTGTTTAAAAAAAATAAAAATAAAAACTGAAAAAAAAAAAAATACTCACCCGAAATAGCTGTCGCTATGCGGAAGTCCGTAATCTGCCTCACCTGCACCGCGGTCCGATTTCTTCTTCCCTTCTCCTTGTGAATGGGGCGCGCTGCTTTCTGGGAACTGTGTGTGTTCTCAGAGAGCAGCGCGCCCCATTCACAAGCCGGCGTGAGACTCGCGCAGGCGCAGTAGGAAACGGGCAGTGAAGCCGTACGGCTTCACAGCCTGTTTCCCATAGTGTGAATGGCGGCGCGGGACTCGGAGCGATCGCGGGACCGGCATCGGGGGCGGGGGGGGGGGCCGTCAGCGCGGGCGCCTAGGACAAGTAAGTGTCCTTATTTAACCACTTTAGCCCCGGACCATATTGCTGTCCAAAGACCAGAGCACTTTTTGTGATTCGGCGCTGCGTCGCTTTAACTGACAATTGCGCGGCCGTGCGACGTGGCTCCCAAACAAAATTGGCGTCCTTTTTTTCCACAAATAGAGCTTTCTTTGGTGGTATTTGATCATCTCTGCGGTTTTTATTTTTTGCGCTATAAACAAAAATAGAGCGACTATTTTGAAAAAAATGCAATATTTTTTACATTTTGCTATAATAAATATCACCAAAAAAGATATAAAAAAAACATTTTTTTCCCTCAGTTTAGGCCGATACGTATTCTTCTACATATTTTTCGTAAAAATAAAAAAAAAATCGCAATTAGCGTTTATTGATTGGTTTGCGCAAAATTTATAGCGTTTACAAAAAAAGGGGGTAGTTTTATGGCATTTTTTATTAATATTTTTTTTTTACTAGTAATGGCGGCGATCAGCGTTTTTTTTCGGTATGCGATATTATGGCGGACGCATCGGACACTTTTGACACATTTTTGGGACCATTGGCATTTTTATAGCGATCAATGCTATAAAAATGCATTGGATTACTATAAAAATGCCATTGGCAGTGAAGGGGTTAACACTAGGGGGCGGGGAAGGGGTTAAGTGTGTTCCTATTTGTGTTCTTACTGTGTGGGGGGGGGTGAACTCACTAGGGGGAATCACTGATCTTCCGTTCATACATTGTATGAACGGAAGATCAGCGTTTCCCCCGCTGACAGGAACGAGTGCTGTGTGTTTACACGCACAGCTCTCGTTCCCCGCTCTGTAACGAACGAGCGCGCGCGCCGGGCGCGCGCGCGGGACTCGGGGGCGAGCGTGGGGCGCGCGCGGGTTTAGCCGGTAATACTGCCATTAAAGTCTTGTCCATCAATAAAATATGCCAATGTTTAGAGAAGATTTCCTCTATCTCCTTGATGGACAAGACTTTAATGGCAGTATTACCGGCTAAACCAGGTTTTATTTATAGAAAGGCACAAAGTTTTTCAGACAAATTAGTGCGGAAGATTTTAGACCCCCCCTACTAGACCATCCAGTTTTTGGGACTGTGATGGCTTTTATGCATGCAGAAAGTGTAGGGCCTGTCGTGAAATAACTCGCCCTCTAAGAGCAGTTAAGAAATTCACTTCTAGCTCCAATAACAAGGAGTTCACTATTAGTGAGTTTATAACATGCAATACTACACACATGTAGTGTACGCTTTACAATGTCCCTGTGGGCTGTTATATATTGGACGCACTAAGCGCCAATTAAAAGTGCGTATTGGAGAGCATATCGCCAACATCCTTTTAGGTTATAAAGACCACAACCTGTCCCTACACTTCAAACTACATCATAATGAAGACCCTAGTGGTCTATTATTTTGGGGCATTGATCACTTAAAGCCTACATGGCGAGGATCTAATTTAGTGAGAGATCTTTCCAAAAGAGAGACCCAATGGATCTTCTCAGCTGATACACTTGCGCCTAGGGGCCTGAACATTGAATTAGATATAAATTGCTTTATTAGCGATTATTGATTGTGCCATGGGGTCTATACCTGCTGCGTTACGTCTCATATGTCTATTCTTTACAAATTGGGCCAGATTCACGAACACTTGCGCTGGAGTATTTGGATATGCGCCGCGTAACTGTGATGATGCGCCGTCGTTTCTATGTGCCCGTACCCACCAAACTAGATGCGCCCAATAACGGGTCATTTGCGACCGGCGGAACGTTCCGACGCCAGAGTATCGTCAGCGTTTATTTTCGCTGGGCGCATCAGTCGCGCCCATTGATTTCCCCTGCAAATATGCAAATGAGGGAGATTTCCCAATTCACGAACGGATTAGCACCATACGCTGGCTACATGCGCCGCGCGTATCTGGTCCGTCCGGCGCAAAGTTATTTCTACAAAAGGCTGCTTTATCTTTACTCCAGACGGTCACAGGTCAGCAGGAGAGCAGCTACAGCAGCGTTACCGACGATAGGAGCTAGCTGAGCACCCCCACTTGCAAGGACAACACCTCTGTGTGCCAACATGCCAGGGGCAATTGTGGTCCTCCAACTACTGATGGGTCCCCTGGAACCAAGAAGGCGGGCACGTGAGAGGATATACCGCACTCGTATGAACCTCTTTGGCATGGGGGAGGAGGAGGTGTATCGCCTCTTCAGATTCAGCCCAGATGCAATACTTGAACTAACCACAACCCTGCAGGATGACATCACCAGCCCAACACACCGATCACAAGCAGTGCAGCCACTGGTGAAGGTCCTGGCAACACTCCATTTCCTTGCAAGTGGATCATTCCAGCGTACAAGTGGAGTGGTGGCTGGGATGTCACAATCCTCCATAAGCAGATGTGTGCACCAGGTTGTCCCTGCAATCCTCAGACGCATGTCCAACCAGTTCATCAGACCAACCACTGAGGAGCTGCGGCAGAAGGCAATGACAGATTTCTACAACATTGCCAGATTCCCACGCACTGTGGGGGCCATTGATTGCACACATGTGGCCCTACAGCCCCCCAGTGCCACAGAGCACATATACCGCAATCGGAAGCATTGGCATTCCATCAACGTACAGGTGATAGCTGATGCCCAATGCCTCATATGGCACGTCCGTGCCAAACACCCCGGGTCCAGCCATGACAGCTTCATATACAATCAGAGCCCCATCCCAGCAGAATTTAACCAGAACATGTATGGGGACAGCTGGCTGGTTGGTAAGTGACATGGGTGGCAGGCATGACTATGTCCTCCCATGATGCACACCTCACAAGTGGCACATGCATGACTAACATCCTCCTGTCTTTTCCCTTCCAGGTGACTCTGCATATGCACTGGGACCCCATCTCATGACTCCTTTCCGGAACCCCCAAACCAGAGGAGAGAGAAAATACAATGAAGCACACATCAAAACCCGTGCAGTGGTGGAGCAAACATTTGGGCTCCTAAAGTCCCGTTTCCGATGCCTGGATAAGTCTGGGGGGGCCCTATTGTATTCCCCTACCTTTGTGTGTCAGATCATCGGTGCATGTTGCATACTACATAACTTTGCTATGAAAAAAGGCCTGCAGATTGACATACGTGATGACCTGACCCCCGACCCACACAGTCCCCACCTGCCAGAGGACACCCAGTCTGCTGATGGAAGAGCAGTCAGGAGGGTCCTCGCCGTAGGCATCTTTGGACACTAAACCAAAACATTAATAACACAGACAGTGCACGCGTGTACACCACTGATGTCCCTAGATCACACACACCACATGCACATCGCATTGGATTAGCCCAAGTCCAGCATGTAGGAGTTGGGAGCAGTAACGCCAGCGTCAAGGCCCCAATGATGTCGCTGTCCATTCATACACCTTTCACACGTCATTCATACAGCCGTGGGGTTAACTTCACCACCACGGCCGAGGGTGACACCCCTTACTTTCAGGAGTGCCACCCCCTCACATTCACACACCATTCACACTGTCCCCTGCACTCCTGACCGTGTGCAGTACAAAAATAAATTAATAATATCATATCCTGATAATTAAAAGAAACAAAATCTCAAAACCTGAGAAAAATAAAAAATAAACTCATGACCTGAGTATGTCCAAAACAAAAATATAAAACCCCAAAAAAAATAAAAGGCCTCATCGGGGATGCCGGGGGGTTCTTCTGGGGGCCCCTCTCTGACTCCGCAGCTGCCTGGATGGAGTGGGTGGGTGGGGGGGGCATCTGGAGGTGGCTGATCCCCAGGTGGGCCACTCCTGGCAGGTGTGGCCTGCATGCCCTCCAAGGCCCTGGCTATCCGTCCAAGGTAGGAGTTGGTCTGGGCCTGCATCCGGAGCTGACGGGTGACCTGGTAGTGCTGGGCCCGCCGACTCAGCCTCCCCTGGTCCCGGATGGCAGCACTGTTGGCCTGGACGGCTGCAGTAAGGTGCCGGATATCCCCCTGCACCTCCCCCAAAGTGGTGACCACTGCAGCGCAGTTGCAGCTTACATCCTGCACTGCGTTGCTGAGGTTGGCAACGGAGCCCAGGCTGTCAGACACTTTCTCCAAGTGCACCGCTATGGCCCCCATCTGTTCCGTCTGCCTGGCGTGATCCCTCGCCAACTGGTCCTGGACACCATCAGACACCCCCCTGGTCTTCTGGGTCGCCTTCCTGGGGCCAGAAGATGGTTGTCCTCGGGGGGAAGGAGTCGCCCTTTAGGGGCTTCCAAGGATGGGGGAGGGGACGACAGACGGCCCAGGAGAAGGGGAGGAGACAGACAACACTAAGGTAAAGTCCTGCTCTGCCACAGCAGGATCCTCTACAACCACCTCGGCAGGTGTGGTGTGGCCACTCTCCTCCTCCACAACCTCTTCACCACCCAGTGGCTCGGGCACACGATGGCGTGGGGGGGATGGGGTGGAATGCACGCTGACAGATGATGGCCCAGCTCCGTCATCTGTGGATGACACAAAGCAGACACATGTTGGTGATCCCACACACTTGGCACATGTGGCCGCCCCCCCCCCCCCCCAAATGCAAAACAACAAATAGGGGATTATAAAAACACTTACCTGTCCTTGTGCCTTCCTCCACGGAGTCATAGCCTGCGACCCCCTCCACCTGCTCCCTCTCCAGGCAGCGAGCAACCACCTCCTCCTCTGCGGTTAGGGTGACAGGACATGGGGGACCACCACCTGTGCCCCTCTCATACCTCCTGATGGAGGCCACCTTGTCCCTCACCTTGCGCCGCAGGTCATTAATTTTTTTTTGTATGTCCCCAGCAGTCCGGGTGGAGTACCCCAGGACATTGACCCTGGCAGCAATCGACTCCAGGATGCCCTGCTTCCTCTCCCGGCTGGTCTTCCGGCTTTTTTTGCCATGGAGAAATTCATTATCCGTCTCCATTGCCGAAATGATCACTGAGACCTCCTGGGCATTAAAATTCAGGTTCCTCCTCTCCCTGGGGGTAGCGGGAGCAGCCATCACCAAACAAAAGTATCTTCCCTGGGGTGGGGGGAAATGGAACTACTTTTGCGCCGTAATGGCGTTTCCGCCAGCGCTTTTAAGCGCCCAGCGGAACGCATTGCGCTGACGTTTCCCAGGAAGTGGTGCCGACGGAAGTTGTGAGCATGCGCACAAGGGGGCGAGTGGAGCCGCACTCACTGCGCATGCTCCGTGGATGATGCGCTGAACGTAAGCCTCTGCGCTGGGCTCCGCCCATCATTTACATATGATCACACCCACTTCCACTTGCGTCGGGTTACGCCAGCGCATTATCGTTACTCTGGCGCAAGTTTACGCGCAACTGCTATGTGAATTACAGGACTTGCGCTGAAAGGGTCTTCAGAGTAACGTAAATGAGAAAGCGTTACTCCAGAGGAAAGATACTCTCATCTACCTGAATCTGGCCCATGGTGTTTATATGCAATTTATCATAGTGACTGCTCCCCGTTTTTCTAGTATATATACTATGTTTGTATATATATATTTTATATATTTTTTTATACCTTTTACGTTCAGCTTATTAGCTGCTTTAGAACACAAGTTAACACTGATTAGTATATGCGAATATAATAATCCATGACGTCTTTGTAAAAAAGCCTGTTGATTTGTATTTAAGTTATTTGTAAAATAATATGACTGTAAATGCGCATACTATATGTTATGTTTTTGCCTGTGTTATGCCCGCAGTACATAGGTGCTCGTTTGAGTATGGTATGCGGCATTAATTGTTTGAAGCCCCGTCTGAGTCTGCAAAAGAACACCGTACTCTATCAGGGTCTGGGCGGAGCAAGCACCATGGTCCGCCCTCGCTCTGTGGTGATTGGTTTGGCTCTGATGGGAAGTACTTCTTAAATCTCCGTTCGCCGTCGCGAAGCCACTCCCTCTGTCGAAGTCTTATGACGAAACGCGTCAGGGAGGGGGCTTCTACGACGCTAGGAAGTGACACGTGCGCTCCACCTGAGTCACGTCTGAAACCAGGAAGTGCTGGCAATCAGCTCATCCATCGGGACAGCACGGCTCGTCTCTCTTGCAGGAGAGGGTGACTATATGCGCTTATGTTTATCTTTTAATGCACGTGCATTGTTTGAAGGGTTGTGTATTTGTGGGTTCTCTTGTGTGTTACATTAAAAACGGAATTACGCTATATGCCCTTTTCCTGTGTTTTTTGTACGATCCGGAGACCCGTAGACACGTGACCTGATCCCTTCTGATGTGAAGAGAGATATTATCCTGTGGATATCCATACACTGCCTTACCCTTTGGGTCTTTCGGTGAGTGCGTACCCCAGAGGGGGATTTATAGTCCCACGAGGTGATTGAGAATATGGGTGGAAGGTGCTTGCTGTCCTATTTTTCAAACTCAGCTATCAACGGACTCCCTCTTTCCCATTGATACACTCTATCATTATCACTGCACTTAAGTGTAGAGGTGATATCTCTTCCTGGGATCTACACTGGACTATCATCATCAGCGCTGTTTATGGTTTTTTTTACTATTGTGACATTTTAAATGTTATTTTTAGTGTATTTGCCATTTTTTATATATTTGTTTTTATTTTAAATAGCTGCTTTTTTTGGACTTTTTTTGTTTGCGGTTTCCAGCCAATTAATCTAGTTTTTATCATTTTTAGTGTGTATTTTCTGTGTATGCAGTGTTTTGCAAGTGCTGTCTGTTAGGCGCTGGGAGGTGTTCTATAGGCCGTGATACACCTTTTTTCTACTCCTCTCTGATGTGTTCTGCCTGTCGAGGTTCTCTGCCGTGTGTACGGGGCTTCAGGCCTTGTACACACGATGTAATATATCCGATGGAAACGGTCCGACGGACCGTTTCCATCGGATATGTCCGCCGGGCTGTTTGATCCGGTGGCTGTACACACCATCGGATCAAATTCCCCGCCGGCGGACAGCGCGGTGACGCGGCGGTGACGTTGACGCCGCCACGTCGCCACACCAGGAAGTAAACCCTTCTGAGCGCATGCGTCGGATCCATTCACAGGATACGACGCATGTGCGGGCAGATATGTCCGCTGGTTTGCCGTACTAACCAGCGGACATATCCGACGGGCAGCTATCCGGCCGGAAAAATTTCAAAGCACGGTCCGTTTGCCCCTACAGACGAGCGGATTTTTCGGCTGAAATGGTCCGTCGGACCATGTTCAGCGGATTTATTCCCTCGTGTGTACAAGGCCTACCCCTACCCCTAACCCTCTAACCCTCTAACTCTAACCCTACCCCTAACCCTCTAACCCAACCCTCTAACTCTAACCCTACCCCTAACCCTCTAACCCTACCCCTAACCCTCTAACCCAACCCTCTAACTCTAACCCTACCCCTAACCCTCTAACCCTACCCCTAACCCTCTAACCTAACCCCTAACCCTCTAACCCAACCCTCTAACTCTAACCCTACCCTTAACCCTCTAACCCTACCCCTAACCCTCTAACCCTCTAACTCTAACCCTACCCTTAACCCTCTAACCTAACCCCTAACCCTCTAACCCAACCCTCTAACTCTAACCCTACCCCTAACCCTCTAACCCTACCCCTAACCCTCTAACCCAACCCTCTAACTCTAACCCTACCCCTAACCCTCTAACCCAACCCTCTAACTCTAACCCTACCCCTAACCCTACCCCTAACCCTCTAACCCAACCCTCTAACTCTAACCCTACCCCTAACCCTCTAACCCAACCCTCTAACTCTAACCCTACCCCTAACCCTCTAACCCAACCCTCTAACTCTAACCCTACCCCTAACCCTCTAACCCTACCCCTAACCCTCTAACCCAACCCTCTAACTCTAACCCTACCCCTAACCCTCTAACCCTACCCCTAACCCTCTAACCCAACCCTCTAACTCTAACCCTACCCTTAACCCTCTAACCTAACCCCTAACCCTCTAACTCTAACCCTACCCCTAACCCTCTAACCCAACCCTCTAACTCTAACCCTACCCCTAACCCTACCCCTAACCCTCTAACCCAACCCTCTAACTCTAACCCTACCCCTAACCCTCTAACCTAACCCCTAACCCTCTAACCCAACCCTCTAACTCTAACCCTACCCTTAACCCTCTAACCCTACCCCTAACCCTCTAACCCTCTAACTCTAACCCTACCCTTAACCCTCTAACCTAACCCCTAACCCTCTAACCCAACCCTCTAACTCTAACCCTACCCCTAACCCTCTAACCCTACCCCTAACCCTCTAACCCAACCCTCTAACTCTAACCCTACCCCTAACCCTCTAACCCAACCCTCTAACTCTAACCCTACCCCTAACCCTCTAACCCAACCCTCTAACTCTAACCCTACCCCTAACCCTCTAACCCACCCTCTAACTCTAACCCTACCCCTAACCCTCTAACCCAACCCTCTAACTCTAACCCTACCCCTAACCCTCTAACCCTACCCCTAACCCTCTAACCCAACCCTCTAACTCTAACCCTACCCCTACCCTCTAACCCTACCCCTAACCCTCTAACCCTACCCCTAACCCTACCCTACCCTAACCCTCTACCCTAACCTCTAACCCTCTACCCTAACAACCCTAACCCTAAACCTCTAACCCAACCTAAACTCTAACTCTAACCCTACCCTTACCCTCTAACCTAACCCCTAACCCTCTAACCTACCCCCGTAACTGTAAGGCTCAGTCGCAGGAGACCAAAACAAGGGACCGCGTCTCCACTCCTCCTTTGCCAAGATGTGTATGGGCCAGTGTCACGTGCTTCAAGGGAGACTGAAATGACGAGGATCGGCCTCTCTTGTTATCTCATTTCATTTGATTTGATTCTTGCCAAAAAAAAAAAAAAAAAGAAGGTGTAGACGTAGACCTCTATTGCTGGTATAGAGTGCAGTTACAATTTCCCCCACCGGGTGGCAGCACCACCAAGGCGCACAGCCAGGGGCCCGGACTGGGAATAAAAACCAGCCCCACGTCACGACGTCATTATTTTCTTGTTCATAAAAGGGAAAACCAGACATTATAAAGCGTGACTTATGACATAAGGTGACCAGATTTTTAAAATGAAATCCGGGGACATATTTTTTTCTTTACTAGTAATGGCGGCAATCAGCGACTCTCTGCCCGTCGCCGCCGCACTGACTGTCCCAGATTCTCGTAGATGGGCGCACCCACGAGCGGGGCGTAGCCTATCCTATTTTCGCTACGTCGCCGCAACTTAGAGACGCAAGTGCCGTCTTCTCAGAGCACTTGCGTCCAGAGTTGCGGCGGCGTAGCGGAAACGGCCCGGCGTACGCACCGGGTAATTCAAATGTGGATGAGGTGGGCGTGTTTCACGTAAATCAATCATGACCCCGCGTTTTTGAAGTTTTTTTTGAACCGCGCATGCGCCGTCCGTGGACGTATCCCAGTGCGCATGCTCCAAATTACGCCGCAAAGACATTGGTCTCGACGCGAACGTAACTTAAGCAAAGCCCTATTCGTGAACGAGTTACGCAAACGACGGGGGAAAAAAAAAAAAAAGACGCCGCTGTCCCGACGTCCATGCTTAACATTGCGTACGCAGGGGTAACTTTATGCTTACGCAAACGACTAAACTACGACGAGCGGGGCGCAAATACGTTCGGGAATAGGCGTATCTCGCTCATTTGCATATTCAACGCGGCTAATCGACGGAAGCGCCACCTAGCGCCAAAGTATAATTGCACACAATTATACGCCGGCGTAGACAAGTTACGTCGGGGGAGGAAGCCTATTTTTTTTTTTGCGTATCAGCGTTAGAGAATCGGCGTAAACGCCCACTGTCTTTGAAATGGCCCCGCCCCCTATTAAATCCAACCTGGGGGACAAAACGGGGACAGACTAGGTCCGGGGACAGTGTCCTCAATCAGGGGGCTGTCCCCTGAAACTGGGGATGTCTGGTCACCCTAATATGAAATCACAGAGGGCCGGGGATATATAACAGCAAATTCCAGTTCAATCATCAAGGGGGGGGGGGCGCCTCTGGGAATGTAGGGGTGACCCCCCCCCCCCTCAGACTGGCAGCGCTGTCACTGACCACCTCTCCGGCGCACCGTGCAGGGCTCAGTTAGATGGCTCCGGGTTGGTGGCTCTGGTTTTATCTTATAGTCTCCTCTCCACAGTACACACGTCTGACTTCTCCCGTGACCCCCCCCATGATCCCGGGGGGCGCTCCCCCTCTTCACTTCAGACTCCCTCAGAGACTGCAGACATGATGCAAGAGATGGTTAGAGGCTGAGGGCATTTTACAGGAGATGTCAAGATGTTTGAGGCGGCCTCATTGTGCCCGTCATTGCAGCCTTGCTGTGCCCATCAATGCAGCCTCAGTGCCCATCAATGGAGCCTCACTGTGCCCATTATTACAGACTCACAGTGCCCATCATTGCATCCTCACCGTGCCCATCATTGCAGCATTACCATGCCCATCATTGCAGCCTCAAGGTGCCCATCACAGCCTGTACCCATGAATGTAGCCTCCCTGTACCCATCAATGCAGCCTCACTGTGCTCATCATTGCATCCTCATTGTGCCCATCGTTGCAGCCTCAAGGTGCCCATCACTCCCTGTACCCATCAATGCAGCCTCACTGCCCATCAATGCAGCCTCACTGTGACCATCATTGCAGCATTACCATGCCCATCATTGCCGCCTCAAGGTGCCCGTCACAGCCTGTACCCATGAATGTAGCCTCCCTTTAAGCATCAATGTAGCCTCCCTGTACCCATCAATGTAGCCTCCCTGTACCCATCATTGCATCCTCACTGTGCTCATCATTGCAGCCTCAAGGTTCCCAGAAAGCACCATCTCTGATTTGAGCCCCTATCAATCAGCAAGATTTCTGGCTCCCAGGTGTCTTCTAGACGGGTAACAAGCTGAGATTAGGAGCACTCTTCTTAAAGGGAGTGCTCCTAATCTCAGCTTGTTACCCGTATAAAAAGGTAACTCAACCCGCCATGTTTGGAGGAGGAGGAGGAATGCTGACTATGACCCCCAAGAACACCATCAAACAAGGGAGATGGAGACGCCCCCCGCGTCTGCCGACCCCAGAGATGGAGACGCCCCCCGCGTCTGCCGACCCCAGAGATGGAGACGCCCCCCGCGTCCGCCTACCCCAGAGATGGAGACGCCCCCCGCGTCCGCCGCCGACCCCAGAGATGGAGACGCCCCCCCCGCGTCCGCCGCCGACCCCAGAGATGGAGACGCCCCCCGCGTCCGCCGACCCCAGAGATGGGGACTCCTCCCGCGTCTGCCGACCCCAGAGATGGAGACGCCCCCCGCGTCTGCCGACCCCACCCCAGAGATAGGGATCCCCCCGCGTCCGCCGACCCCAGCCAGAGATGGAGACGCCCCCCGCGTCCGCCGACCCCAGAGATGGAGACGCCCCCGCGCGTCCGCCGACCCCAGAGATGAAGACGCCCCCCGCGTCCGCCGACCCCAGAGATGGAGACGCCCCCCGCGTCCGTCCGCCGACCCCAGAGATGGAGACGCCCCCCGCGTCCGCCGACCCCCAGAGATGGAGACGCCCCCCGCGTCCGCCGACCCCAGAGATGGAGACGCCCCCCGCGTCTGGTTTAAATTTGATTTTGAATGAAATTCAAAAATGTTGAAAAGATTCGAATAAACGAAACGAATTCTGAAAATTAAAACAAATTTAAATCAATTAATGAATTTCTACGTAAATAACGAATGGAAACACAATTGTTGCGTTCTGCACACGCCTAGAACTCACCAGCACAGTCCTCCAGAGACGGAAGGAACTGTCATGGCGGGTTAACTGTCATCATTCAAAGCTCTGAACTGTCAGTTGTGGGCGGAGTGACTCACAGGAACATTGTGCGAGTGTAATGAAGACACGGCAGGCAGGGGATGTGGTAACGCGGTGACGCACCGTTCTGGGCGGAGCACCTCTTTATTGATCAACTGACAATAATCAGACACAGAAAACAAATCCTCATTGGTCGAGAGGCGGCGGCGTAGGCATTGTGGGTGGAGCAATCACGCTATGATGTCATAATGTGGGGGGGGGCGCGCAGATCATCTCTTTCATCTTCTCAATATAGGGATGGAAGCAGCAGAACATGGACCTGGAGGCGGGACATGTGGATGGATGGGGAGCCCTTCGCACTATAGACTCCACCTATAACTGACATGTGACTTCAGTTGAGAGCGGGGGAAGGGGGGCTTAGATCCAGATGTCAGAGCTGCAGTCTCCTCCCTCGTAGCGGCACTCGTGGGCGAGAGCAGGACCTTCCGGCTCCTTCCCAAAATCCACCAGGAAGTTCTTATTGATGGAGAGTCCTCCCTTCTCTGTATCCACATCAATCTGCATCATGACCGCGCCTTCCCTGGGGGGGAAAGATGAGAGGTCAGAGGGAGACAAGAAGTGGGACAGAGGAAAGGGGAGGGGAAAGTAGAAAGGGGGAGGAGTAGGACACAGCAAGAGGAGGGTTGGGACAGAGGAGAGGAGGGGGAAGGGCCAGGTGTAGGGGGAAGGTGTGGGACAGGAGGAAAGGAAGGTGGAAGGGGGTCGGCCAGAGGAAAGGGGGAGGGAGTCTGGGAGAAGGGGTGGGCCAGGAGTAGGGGAAGGGGTGGGACAGAAGGAAGGAAGGGGATGGGAGAAGGGGTGGGCCAGGTGTAGGGGAAGGGGGGTCGGCCAGAGAAAAGGGGGAGGGAGTCTGGGAGAAGGGTGGGCCAGGTGTAGGGGAAGGGGTGGGACAGGAGGAAAGGAAGGGTGGGACAGGAGGAAAGGAAGGGGGTGGGACAGGAGGAAAGGAAGGGGAAGGGGGTGGGACAGGAGGAAAGGAAGGGGAAGGGGTGGGAGAAGGGGTGGGCCAGGTGTAGGGACAGGAGGAAAAGAAGGGGAAGGGGGTCGGCCAGAGGAAAGGGGGAGGGAGAAGGGGTGTGCCAGGTGTAGGGGAAGGGGTGGGACAGGAGGAAAGGAAGGGGAAGGGGTGGGACAGGAGAAAAATGAGGGGAAGGGGTGGGACAGGTGAAAAGGGAGGGGAAGGGGTGGGACAGGTGAAAAGGGAGGGGAAGGGGTGGGACAGAGGAGCCGGTGTGGGCGGTCCCTCACTTAATCATGTCCGGGTAGAACTGTTTGTCCCAGGCGCTGTACAGCGAGGTGGTGAGGTACATCCTCTTCCCGTCCAGGCTGAGTTGGATCATTTGAGGTCCCCCCGGAATCTTCTTCCCCTGCACACAACAGGACACATATAAAGCATTACCCGGGGGAACGATCACATATCAGAATATAGAGGAATGATAATATGATACAGCAAAGAGAGCGAACTCTACAGAGGAGGAAGAAGAGGGGGGTCGCTACCCCCCCCCCCCATACAGGTACAATAAGGGGCGCTCACCTTGATGAATACTGGATCCGGCTGACATTTTAGCTCCTTATCTTCCAGCACTTTCACCGGACCGCCCTTGACAATGCTGCCACCAAGAAATATCTGGAGGAAATATATGTTTTACTGCTTTTACTGTGAAGAACCCTTCCCATACCACCCTTACTGAAAAGAACCCTTCCTATACTGCCCTTATTGCAAATAATTCTTCCTTCGTCACAATTACTGTACTGAGCCCTTCCTATACCACTCTTACTGTACTGAGCCCTTCCTATACCACTCTTACTGTAATGAGCCCTTCCTATACCACTCTTACTGAAAGGAGTCCTTAATATACCACTCTTAATGCAAATCCTTCCCACATCCATCTTACTGTAAAGAGCTCTTCCCATACCACTTTTCCTGTCAAGAGCCCTTCATGTTCCACTCTTACTGTAAGAAGCCCTTTCTATACCGCATATAAAATTCTTTCCACATCACACTTACTGTAAAGAGACCTTCCCATACCACTATTATCATAAAAGT
>JAJQKJ010002570.1:0-32500 GCA_029574335.1 Rana kukunoris | reverse complement strand
CATCCTGTAGGGGTAAAAAAAATAAATAAAGCAGGTATCAGTACAGATCTGTCATCAGCGCCTTCACATAATGTACATTTTAAAGCAAAAATTTGGTTAAAAAAAAAAAATGATAATAATAATAGTTATCTTGGCTCCGCCCACAGCCCGCGGCTAGGAGTGATCTGCAAATTAACCCCCTCCCCTTTTTATTCAGAAAAATAACACAGTCCAGGGCCCTCTCTATCGTAGACTCTCGGTGACTAGCCCACTTGATTTTCGAAAGGCAACGGCAAAATCCCGGACGAGCCCCCACGTGCAGCACTGCCCCCGCAGGAGCTGCTGGATTCGATTTCGGGTCTGCCGTATTGGAACGTATGCACCAAGCACTTAGTCTTGTTCTTTTTTCCAATGCCTTTATTAACCATTTAAGACCCGGTCCATTATGCAGGTAAAGGACCAGGACAGTTTTTGCGATTCGGCGCTTTACTGACAATTGCGCGGTCGTGCGACGCGGCTCCCAAACAAAATTGGCGTCCTTTTTTTCCCCCACAGATAGAGATTTCTTTGATCACCTCTGCGGTTTTCATTTTTTGCGCTATAAACAAAAATAGAGCGACAGTTTTGAAAAAAAATAATTTTTGCTATAATAAATATCCCCAAAAATACATTAAAAAAAAACGTTTTTTTTTCATCAGTTTAGGCCGATACGTATTCTTCTACCTATTTTTGGTAAAAAAAAAAATACATCGCACTAAGCGTTTATCGATTGGTTCGCGCAAAATTTTATTGCGTTTACAAAATAGGGGATCGTTTTTTGGCATTTTTATTATTTATTTTTTTACTACTAATGGCGGCGATCAGCGTTTTTTTCTGTGACTGCGACATTATGGCGGACACATCGGACAGTTTTGACACATTTTTGGGACCATTGTCATTTTCACAGCAAAAAAATGCTATAAAATGCACTGATTACTGTGAAAATGACAATGGCAGTGAAGGGGTTAACCACTAGGGGGCGCTGTAGGGAGTCAAGTGTGACCTCATTTGTGTTTCTAACTGTAGGGGGGCGGGGCTGGACATGTGACGTCACTGATGGCGTTTTCCCTATATCAGGGAACAGGCGATCAATGAAGCTGCCACAGTGAAGAACAGGGAAGCTTTGTTTACACTCACCTCTCCCCGTTCTTCAGCTCCGGGGACCGATCGCGGGACTCCGGCGGCGATCAGGTCCGCCGGTCCCACGACGTTTCGGACCCACGGCTGGGCACTTAAAGAGGACGTACAGGTACGTGCCTGTGCCTAGCCGTGCCATTCTGCCGACGTAAATGTGCAGGAGGTGGTCCTTAAGTGGTTAAACAACTTGCGGCGATAGAGGGATGGGGGGCGAGGGGAGATTCAGATACCTGGTTTGCAGATCACGGGTACTTCTTAGGATCCAGAGGTCAAATGGCTTCCAGCACTGGATCTCGCAACCACCGGATAGGCCTCTCTTACCGACCTGGCAGCCTCTGCCACAGACTTGGCGAATACAATGGGGTTGTTGCACGATCCTCCGCCACAGGATTGCAGAACCAAACCGTTTTTTCCAAGTTTAAGCACAGCTACACAGTACCAGAGTCTTTGCCGTCTGGCAGTACTGTGAGGCAGTGGCGTGCGTGGGGGGTGCAAGGGGAGCCACCGCCCTGGGCGCAAAATTTAGAGGGAGCGGCAACAACAGATGGGACATAGCAAAATACTGCATGCATGATGTCACCACTCCAGGCTTTACCATTCATTATCAAGCCGGCTCTCCACTTCCCTACCGCCACCGCTGTCTCACACAGTGGATCACCAGGGACGGTTAGCATAGCACCACCTCCTGGCAACTGATAAGAACAGATACTACACTTGATCTTAGCCAAAAGGCCGACCCCAGAAACTCCTGGGCCTACTTTCAGTAACATAGCCTTGGGCCAGTAGGCCCCACGAGGCAGAAGAACAGCTATGACATACCTTAGGCCAGGAGAGCCATCAGGTCAGAGAGAGACAGAAAAATGGTGTCTGTCTCTTCAGTATCCCTTCCCAGAATGCACAGCAGCAAGAGCACTCCCACTGGGGAACAAGTACTCAATGCACCCAGCCAACACTGACCTGCGGTGACAGCGACACCTACTGTCAGGAGCAGGGCGTTGGGGAGGGGAAAGGGTAAGGAGCAGGGCGCTGGAGAGTGGAAAGGGTAAGGAGCAGGTCGCTCGAGTGGGGAAAGGGTAAGGAGCAGGTCGCTGGGGAGGGGAAAGGGTAAGGAGCAGGTCACTGGGGAGGGGGAAAGGGTAAGGAGCAGGGCGCTGGGGAGGGGAAAGGGTAAGGAGCAGGGCGCTGGGGAGGGGGAAAGTAGGTAAGGAGCAGGGCGCTGGGGAGGGGAAAGGGTAAGGAGCAGGGCGCTGGGGAGGGGGAAAAAGGGTAGGGAGCAGGGCGCTGGGGAGGGGGAAAGGGTAAGGAGCAGGGCGCTGGGGGGGGGAAAGGGTAAGGAGCAGGCGCAGGGGGCTTGGGGGGTGAAAGGGTAAGAGAGCAGGGCGCTGGGGAGGGGGAAAGGGTAAGGAGCAGGGCGCTGGGGAGGGGGAAAGGGTAAGGAGCAGGTCGCTCGAGTGTGGAAAGGGTAAGGAGCAGGTCGCTGGGGAGGGGAAAGGGTAAGGAGCAGGGCGCTGGGAGGGGGAAAGGGTAAGGAGCAGGGCGCTGGGGAGGGGAGAAGGGTAAGGAGCAGGGCGCTGGGGAGGGGAAAGGGTAAGGAGCAGGGCGCTGGAGAGGGGGAAAGGGTAAGGAGCAGGTCGCTGGGGAGGGGAAAGGGTAAGGAGCAGGTCACTGGGGAGGGGAAAGGGTAAGGAGCAGGGCGCTGGGGAGGGGGAAAGGGTAAGGAGCAGGGCGCTGGGGAGGGGGAAAGGGTAAGGAGCAGGGCGCTGGGGAGGGGGAAAGGGTAAGGAGCAGGGCGCTGGAGAGGGGGAAAGGGTAAGGAGCAGGTCGCTGGGGAGGGGAAAGGGTAAGGAGCAGGTCACTGGGGAGGGGGAAAGGGTAAGGAGCAGGTCACTGGGGAGGGGGAAAGGGTAAGGAGCAGGGCGCTGGGGAGGGGGAAAGGGTAAGGAGCAGGGCACTGGGGAGGGGGAAAGGGTAAGGAGCAGGGCGTTGGGAGGGGAAAGGGTAAGGAGCAGGGGCTGGGGAGGGGGAAAGGGTAAGGAGCAGGTCGCTCGAGGTGGGGAAAGGTAAGGAGCAGGTCGCTGGGGAGGGGGAAAGGGTAAGGAGCAGGTCACTGGGGAGGGGGAAAGGGTAAGGAGCAGGGCGCTGGGAGGGGGAAAGGGTAAGGAGCAGGGCGTTGGGGAGGGGAAAGGGTAAGGAGCAGGGGCGCTCGAGTGGGGAAAGGGTAAGGAGCAGGTCGCTGGGGGAGGGAAAGGGTAAGGAGCAGGTCACTGGGGAGGGGGAAAGGGTAAGGAGCAGGCGCTGGGGAGGGGGAAAGGGTAAGGAGCAGGGCGCTGGAGAGGGGAAAGGGTAAGGAGCAGGGCGCTGGGGAGGGGGAAAGGGTAAGGAGCAGGGCGCTGGGGAGGGGAAAGGGTAAGGAGCAGGGCGCTGCTGGGGAGGGGAAAAGGGTAAGGAGCAGGGCGCTGGGAGGGGAAAGGGTAAGGAGCAGGGCGCTGGGGAGGGGGAAAGGGTAAGGAGCAGGGCGCTGGGGAGGTGGAAAGGGTAAGGAGCAGGGCGCTGGGGAGGGGGAAATGGTAAGGAGCAGGGCGCTGGGAAGGGGGAAAGGGTAAGGAGCAGGGCGCTGGGAGGGGGAAAGGGTAAGGAGCAGGGCGCTGGGGAGGGGGAAAGGGTAAGGAGCAAGGCGCTGGGAGGGGGAAAGGGTAAGGAGCAGGGCGCTGGGGAGGGGGAAAGGGTAAGGAGCAGGGCGCTGGGGAGGGGAAAGGGTAAGGAGCAGGGCGCTGGGGAGGGGGAAAGGGTAAGGAGGCAGGGCGCTGGGGAGGGGGAAAGGGTAAGGAGCAGGGCGCTGGGAGGGGGAAAGGGTAAGGAGCAGGGCGCTGGGGAGGGGGAAAGGGTAAGGAGCAGGGCGCTGGGGAGGGGGAAAGGGTAAGGAGCAGGGCGCTGGGGAGGGGGAAAGGGTAAGGAGCAGGGCGCTGGGGAGGGGGAAAGGGTAAGGAGCAGGGCGCTGGGAGGGAAAGGGTAAGGAGCAGGCGCTACACAATAATAATAACACAAATAATAAAAAGGGGAACGACTCGAAAGGATTGAAAAACAAAAAAAAAGGAAAATAATGCAGACATTTTCTAACATCCCGCCATTCCACCTGCAGAAGATTCTCCTCCCCCCCCACCCAATAAAAAATTGAGCCCCCATCCCCCACAGCCGCTCACCGCCGCCTTGTAGAAGCGGAAGATGGAGGCACCGAGCGCGCAGCCGACGAATCCCTGCGCAGCGTCCGGGTTGTGCAGGAACCGGACCTCCAGGGGAATCAGTCCGTCCGGCCCCAGGTCCAGCGTCTGTATGCGGGTGTGCTTCGTCCAATCCCACACATGGATACTCTGACCGTAGTGTCCTAGTATAGAGCAGGAAGGTGATTGGAGGAGCAAAGGTCATATGACTGTGAGGATTGGGGTATAACAGAAGGACAGAGTGGGGATTGGGGTATAATAGGGGGACAGAGGGAGGATTGGGGTATAATAGAAGGACAGAGGGAGGATTGGGGTATAATAGAAGGACAGAGGGGGGATTGGGTATAATAGAAGGACAGAGGGGGGATTGGGGTATAATAGAAGGACAGAGGGAGGATCGGGGTATAATAGAAGGACAGAGGGAGGATTGGGGTAGAATAGAGGGACAGAGTGGGGATTGGGGTATAATAGAAGGACAGAGGGAGGATTGGGGTATAATAGAAGGACAGAGGGAGGATTGGGGGTATAATAGAAGGACAGAGGGGGGGATTGGGGTATAATAGAAGGACAGAGGGAGGATTGGGGTATAATAGAAGGACAGAGGGAGGATTGGGGTATAATAGAAGGACAGAGGGGGGATTGGGGTATAATAGAAGGACAGAGGGAGGATTGGGGTATAATAGAAGGACAGAGGGAGGATTGGGGTATAATAGAAGGACAGAGGGAGGATTGGGGTATAATAGAAGGACAGAGGGGGGATTGGGGTAGAATAGAGGGACAGAGTGGGGATTGGGGTATAATAGGGGGACAGAGGGGGGATTGGGGTATAATAGAAGGACAGAGGGAGGATTGGGGTATAATAGAAGGACAGAGGGGGGAGTGGGGTATAATAGAAGGACAGAGGGGGGATTGGGGTATAATAGAAGGACAGAGGGGGGGATTGGGGTATAATAGAAGGACAGAGGGGGGATTGGGGTATAATAGAAGGACAGAGGGGGGATTGGGGTATAATAGAAGGACAGAGGGGGATTGGGGTATAATAGAAGGACAGAGGGGGGATTGGGGTATAATAGAAGGACAGAGGGGGGATTGGGGTATAATAGAAGGACAGAGGGGGGTTTGGGGTATAATAGAAGGACAGAGGGGGAATTGGGGTATAATAGAAGGACAGAGGGGGATTGGGGTATAATAGAAGGACAGAGGGAGGATTGGGGTATAATAGAAGGACAGAGGGGGGATTGGGGTATAATAGAAGGACAGAGGGGGGATTGGGGTATAATAGAAGGACAGAGGGGGAATTGGGGTATAATAGAAGGACAGAGGGAGGATTGGGGTATAATAGAAGGACAGAGGGAGGATTGGGGTATAATAGGACAGAGGGAGGATTGGGGTATAATAGAAGGACAGAGGGAGGATTGGGGTATAATAGAAGGACAGAGGGAGGATTGGGGTATAATAGAAGGACAGAGGGAGGATTGGGGGTATAATAGAAGGACAGAGGGGGGATTGGGGTATAATAGAAGGACATGGGGGGAATTGGGGGTATAATAGAAGGACAGGGGAGGATTGGGGTATAATAGAAGGACAGAGGGGGGATTGGGGTATAATAGAAGGACAGAGGGGAGGATTGGGGTATAATAGAAGGACAGAGGGAGGGGGTTGGGGTATAATAGAGGGACAGAGGGGGGGTTGGGGTATAATAGAAGGACAGAGGGAGGATTGGGGTATAATAGAAGGACAGAGGGAGGATTGGGGTATAATAGAAGGACAGAGGGGGGATTGGGGGTATAATAGAAGGACAGAGGGGGGATTGGGGGTATAATAGAAGGACAGAGGGGGGATTGGGGTATAATAGAAGGACAGAGGGGGGATTGGGGTATAATAGAAGGACAGAGGGAGGGATTGGGGTATAATAGAAGGACAGAGGGAGGGATTGGGGTATAATAGAGGGACAGAGGGGGGTTGGGGTATAATAGAGGCTAGAGGGACAGAGGAAGGATTGGGGTATAATAGAAGGACAGAGGGAGGATTGGGGTATAATAGAAGGACAGAGGGGGGGATTGGGGTATAATAGAAGAAGGACAGAATAGGGATTGGGGTATAATAGAGGGACAGAGGGGGGATTGGGGTATAATAGAAGGACAGAGGGGGGATTGGGGTATAATAGAAGGACAGGATAGGGATTGGGGTATAATAGAAGGACAGAGGGGGATTGGGGTAGTAATGGATGAATTTGGCCCCCAGTAGTCCCGTCTTGTACTGATCTTTGCCCCTTTTACCCTTCTGCACCCCCTCTTACCCGCCTTCACATCCTCTATGTCGAACCCTTTGGAGAAGATCTTCGGCGCTCCCCACTCGGTGCTGATCATGACGTTGTGGCGCGGTTGGTACCAGAAGTCGTAGCCGAAGCACGTAGCGTTGCCCTCCACCTCCCAGTTGCCCTTCACCTCGAAGGTCTCTCCATCCAGCAGCACGAAGCCTCCTGAGATACAGAAACCGGTTGACGTTATCCTCATGGAAGGGCCAATTAATGCCCTGGAGGGGGGCGTAGAAAATGGCGCTCACCTTTGCCGTTCCCGGCGGGGTCCCCCAGAGTGCTGATCATGATCTCTCCGCAGCCCAGGCAGTGCGAGGTGTGCAGGTTTCCCAAGCCGCACTTCTTGTGGACCTCCTCCGGCTCCACCACCTGTAGAGAGGAGAAGCCCGGTCAGGTCACAGCCGGACAGAACCCGGGGACAGGTTATTAACACATGCCGTAGAATGGGAATACCACCCTACGTCCAAATTTTGTGCCTTTGCTTCACTGCGCCCTGGGCAACATTACCTCCTGCCCACCCCTTCTCCGGCCCAGGGCCCACGTACATGGGAGCTGTCCAGCCGGTCCTGAGAATTACACAGCTCCGCCAGCCTCCCGACCTGACTTCTCTCTATTGTCATTATGCAATTAAAACCTGGGAAATATCCGGAATTGCCCCCGTAGATTCCCACTTTTGAACCGCCTCCTGGGCCTCCAAATTGCCGGGAGCTTCCCCTCTGCTGTTCTCTAGACTCATGAGGTCATCCTTCCCCTCCCCTCTTCCTATCTGCATTTTCCCCTTCAGCACATGTGCATGCAGCTCTCCTGATTGGCTCTAAGCAATGCCCCAGCTGATGTCCAGGAGGCAGGTATAAGGACAGGTTCAGGTACTCATACCAGCTGCATATAGGCGGTTATAGGAGGGAGGGGGGTGGCGGCCCCCCGGGACGGTTTATTTCGAGGAAAGACAAGTTAGTAGAAGGACAGAGAGGACCGGACGAGCTGATTGGAGGGTGCCCACCTTGTGGATGCGGGGGGCCTTGCGGTCGGTGCCAACGTCCACCACGTAGACGCGGGAGGAGATGAGGCAGGGGAGGATGAGCTTGTCCCGGACTTTGGTGGCGTCCCCGAAGCAGCTGCTGCAGGTGTTCCAGCCGGAGTGGTGGAGCTCATCGTTCAGGTTGGGCATCGGCAGGCGGTGGATGACCTGGAAGGAGGAGGAGCAGGTGAGTCATAGCTGGTATCTGGAAACTCGCCTGTAGGATACCTACCTGTCAGAACCCGCCCTCTTCCCCAGGTGAACGCCTGTCAGAACCCGCCCTCTTCCCCCAGGCGAACGCCTGTCAAAACCCGCCCTCTTCCCCCAGGCGAACGCCTGTCAAAACCCGCCCTCTTCCCCCAGGCGAACGCCTGTCTTTACCTGCCCTCTTCCCCCTGGTGAGCGCCTGTCTTTACCTGCCCTCTTCCCCCTGGTGAGCGCCTGTCAGAACCTGCCCTCTTCCCCCTGGTGAGCGCCTGGCAAAACCCGCCCTCTTCCCCCAGGTGAGCGCCTGGCAAAACCCGCCCTCTTCCCCCAGGTGAACGCCTGTCAAAACCCGCCTCTTTCCCCCAGGTGAACGCCTGTCTTTACCTGCCCTCTTCCCAGGTGAGCGCCTGTCAGAACCTGCCCTCTTCCCCCAGGTGAGCGCCTGTCAGAACCTGCCCTCTTCCCCCAGGTGAGCGCCTGTCAGAACCTGCCCTCTTCCCCCAGGTGAGCGCCTGTCTTTACCTGCCCTCTTCCCCCTGGTGAGCGCCTGTCTTTACCTGCCCTCTTCCCCCTGGTGAGCGCCTGTCTTTACCTGCCCTCTTCCCCCTGGTGAGCGCCTAGCAAAACCCGCCCTCTTCCCCCAGGTGAGCGCCTGGCAAAACCCGCCCTCTTCCCCCAGGTGAACGCCTGTCAAAAGCCGCCCTCTTCCCCCAGGTGAACGCCTGTCTTTACCTGCCCTCTTCCCCCAGGTGAGCGCCTGTCAGAACCTGCCCTCTTCCCCCAGGTGAGCGCCTGTCAGAACCTGCCCTCTTCCCCCAGGTGAGCGCCTGTCAGAACCTGCCCTCTTCCCCCAGGTGAGCGCCTGTCTTTACCTGCCCTCTTCCCCCAGGTGAGCGCCTGTCTTTACCTGCCCTCTTCCCCCAGGTGAGCGCCTGTCAGAACCTGCCCTCTTCCCCCAGGTGAGCGCCTGTCAGAACCTGCCCTCTTCCCCCAGGTGAGCGCCTGTCAGAACCCGCCCTCTTCCCCCAGGTGAGCGCCTGTCAGAACCTGCCCTCTTCCCCCAGGTGAGCGCCTGTCAGAACCTGCCCTCTTCCCCCAGGTGAGCGCCTGTCAGAACCTGCCCTCTTCCCCAGGTGAGCGCCTGTCTTTCCCTCGCCTCCTTCCCTTATTGAGCACCTGCCTTCCATCCCCTGTGAACAAAATGACACAGCCAATCACAGCCATTCCCTGCAGGAGGAGGAAGAGGAGGAGGAGGACCACCCCCAAGGTGTAGGGAACGGCCGCACAAATCTTAATGTGATGTTCACCAAAACTCATCAGAAAATTCCATCCCGCCCTCCACCTGTCACCAAAATCTACCTTTTGGGTGGGAAGGCCCTTCCTTAGTCATGAACGCAGTTTCAGGGCCCTCCCCCGAGGAACTAAACATGCTATGAAGTTCATGAGCCTCACCTGGGAGTAATGGGTAGATTTGGGGTCCACATCCACCGTGGCCAGGTAGTCGGGCTTGTTGATGCCGGTGTTGCGGTAGATGCAGGGGACGTAGATCAGCTCCTCTCTGGGGCCTGTACAGGACAGACATGGTGAGTGGGGGGGGCCACACAAGCTAAGGGCCACAGCTATCATGAAAGAGGTTCAACTTCTTATTCTCGGTGGAGAAAACATGAACATAATTTGGTTCTATCCGGCAAATGCTGCAGCTGCCCGGAACATAGAGCTGCCTGAATCTGAGCTGCTCCGAGATTCAGCAGGTCTTTTCACAGTGCCTCTGAGTGAGACAGCAGCCTCTCATCACATCTTGCCTACAGAGGGCGGAGCTGAAACTGGGGAACGCCCAGCAAAGTGGACCTGTCACATAATGACCATATCACCACTGAGAGCCTACAGATGTATTCTGATCCCCCCCCGGGGCCACAGCGGGGGGCCCTACCTTTCATGGCGTCCACAGGAGACTTGTATCCGGGTCCACATGATCCACACTTAGCTGGAAAGTAATAAACAAGAATTAGTCACAAGGTGCCCCCCATAGCGCTGACATATACGGTGTCACCAAATTTATCACACCTGCTCCCCATTCACACCTGAGACCTTGTAACACTAACGAGTCACATGACACCGGGGGGAGGGAAAATTGCTAATTGGGACCCAATTTGGAAATTTTCACTTAGGGGGTGTCCTCACTTTTGTTGCCAGTGGTCATTTCTTCAGTGTTGTCACATGAAAAGATACAAGAAATGTGACTGGGGGGGGGGGTGTACTTACTTTTGTGAGAGACTGTATATAGCTCTGACATATACCGCAGTGCTGTACAGAGAACACTGAGCCAGTCTCTGGTGATGGGTGGCAGCGGGGCGGTCAGGCGGTCAGATGTGGGGTGCCAGCAGTCAGCGGGTAAATAATTGGCAGACTCTGGGGGCGGCACACAAACGGTGTTGACATCTGCCACGTAAGACTGCTGTGTGCCGGGAGAGATTACAGGGCGGCACAGGAGCGCGCTATAGATGCCAACACAGGAGATAATCGTTCAAGGACACAGAGGAGGGGGCGCCCCGTTATGTGACGAGGGGAAGGGGGCGTCTGTTATGTGAAGAGAGCAAGGGGGCGCCTCCATATGTGACAAGGGGAAGGGGGCGCCCCCATATGTGAAGAGGGGAAGGGGGTGCCCCCATATGTGACGAGGGGAAGGGGGCGCCCCCATATGTGACGAGAGCAAGGGGGCGCCCCCATATGTGACGAGAGCAAGGGGGCGCCCCCATATGTGACGAGAGCAAGGGGGCGCCCCCATATGTGACGAGAGGAAGGGGGCGCCCCCATATGTGACGAGAGGAAGGGGGCGCCCCCATATGTGACGAGAGGAAGGGGGCACCCCCATATGTGACGAGGAGAAGGGGGCGCCCCCATATGTGACGAGAGGAAGGGGGCGCCCCCATATGTGACGAGGAGAAGGGGCGCCCCCATATGTGACGAGGAGAAGGGGGCGCCCCCATATGTTAAGAGGGGAAGGGGGCGCCCCCATATGTGAAGAGGGGAAGGGGGTGCCTCCATATGTGACAAGGGGAAGGGGCGCCCCCATATGTGAAGAGGGGAAGGGGGTGCCCCCATATGTGACAAGGGGAAGGGGGCGCCCCCATATGTGACGAGAGCAAGGGGGCGCCCCCATATGTGACGAGAGCAAGGGGGCGCCCCCATATGTGACGAGAGGAAGGGGGCGCCTCCATATGTGACAAGGGGAAGGGGGCGCCCCCATATGTGAAGAGAGGAAGGGGGCGCCTCCATATGTGACAAGGGGGCGCGGGCGCCCCCATATGTGAAGAGGGGAAGGGGGCGCCCCCATATGTGAAGAGAGCAAGGGGGCGCCCCCATATGTGAAGAGAGCAAGGGGGCGCCCCCATATGTGAAGAGAGCAAGGGGGCGCCCCCATATGTGAAGAGAGCAAGGGGGCGCCCCCATATGTGAAGAGAGCAAGGGGGCGCCCCCATATGTGACGAGGGAAAGGGGCGCCCCCATATGTAAAGAGAGGAAGGGGGCGCCCCCATATGTGAAGAGAGGAAGGGGGCGCCCCCATATGTGAAGAGAGGAAGGGGGTGCCCCCATATGTGACGAGGAGAAGGGGCGCCCCCATATGTGACGAGGGGAAGGGGGCGCCCCCATATGTGAAGAGGGGAAGGGGGCGCCCCCATATGTGAAGAGGGGAAGGGGGCGCCTCCATATGTGACAAGGGGAAGGGGGCGCCCCCATATGTGAAGAGGGGAAGGGGGCGCCGCCATATGTGAAGAGGGGAAGGGGGCGCCTCCATATGTGACAAGGGGAAGGGGGCGCCCCCATATGTGAAGAGGGGAAGGGGGTGCCCCCATATGTGACAAGGGGAAGAGGGCGCCCCCATATGTGACGAGAGCAAGGGGGCGCCCCCATATGTGACGAGAGCAAGGGGACGCCCCCCTATGTGAAGAGGGGAAGGGGGCGCCCCCATATGTGACAAGGGGAAGGGGGCGCCCCCATATGTGAAGAGGGGAAGGGGGTGCCCCCATATGTGACAAGGGGAAGGGGCGCCCCCATATGTGACGAGAGCAAGGGGGCGCCCCCATATGTGACGAGAGTAAGGGGACGCCCCCATATGTGACGAGAGCAAGGGGGCGCCCCCATATGTGACGAGAGCAAGGGGGCGCCCCCATATGTGAAGAGAGGAAGGGGGCGCCTCCATATGTGACAAGGGGAAGGGGTCGCCCCCATATGTGACAAGGGGGGAAGGGGGCGCCCCCATATGTGAAGAGAGGAAGATTTTTTCCCCGCAGAGCGCAGACGATAAACAAAATTCCAGGAATTTCCTCGCGCCGTTCTCCCTCCTCTGACCATTAATCCAGAATTTATTCTTCCATCTATGAAGACGAATCGCGGCGTCGGACCGCTCCTGGGGGCGGAGCTCAGCCCGCGTTGGACCGCCGCCCGGGTGGGCGGAGCTCGGCTTGCGTCCCGTCACAAAGTTTGATGACAGGTGCGGTCACATTTTATAGAGGCGGCGGGAGATTTATCGGTCGTATAGTTTGTGTTTATTATACGGAATTCTTGCTGAGCGGGGGAGGGGGGGCGCCTACGTGCCGCGGCGCGGATGAGGACCATCTGCCGGTTCACTGACCGCCGTCATGCCGACCCCCCCCCCCCCAGATGGACGAATGGATGGTGGGGAGAGCTCCGCTTTAAGCCGCCAAGATGGCCACCAACGCGCTGCACGACTCAGCTCTATAAATGTGACTTTTTCCCCACATCGCCGCAATCTCACCATCCCCCCCCATAAAGATCTTTATAGTTTTACTGCCCTTTAAAAACTGGACGGTTTATAGAGGAATAAAATATCCCAGGGAGAGGAATTGCTGAGTAACCAGCAGTGTAAGCCCCGCCCCCTAGTCCGGCTCTATCGGGGTCAGCAGCAGCTCTGGAAATGGTGGGTAATTGCTGAGTAACCAGCAGTGGAAAACCCCCAATCCGGCCCTAAAGTGCCCAGAGCTGCTGCTGACCCCGATAGAGCCGGACTGGGTGCGATTCCTGAGGAACCAGCAGTGGAAAATCCCCCAAGTCCGGATCTATAGGGGTCAGCAGCAGCTCTGGGCACTGGCAGTCGAAAACCCCCAGTCCGGGCCCTATAATGCCCAGAGCTGCTACTGACCACTATAGGAGCCGGACTGGGGGGGGGGTTCCACTGCTGGTTACTCATGTGGGGATTCTCTCTCTCCTCCGGCATGCTGGCGCCATACTCCGGGGTGTGATGTTCGGGGTGTCGCAATGACTGCGGGTAGAAGAGCTCCGGGGCGCTCAGGGAACATTCATAGTTTGGTTGCGACATCGGGGCGGCTCCGCCCATCGCCCCAACCTGTGATATTGTGTCACCTGTCTGAGGAGATCCACCCCCAACCTACAGAGGAATGGTACAGACCACAGATGTACACCCCCCAACCTACAGGGGAATGGTACAGACCGCGGATGTACACCCCCCAACCTACAGAGGAATGGTACAGACCGCGGATGTACACCCCCCAACCTACAGAGGAATGGTACAGACCGCGGATGTACACCCCCCAACCTACAGAGGAATGGTACAGACCGCCGATGTACACCCCCCAACCTACAGAGGAATGGTACAGCCCACAGATGTACACCCCCCAACCTACAGAGGAATGGTACAGGCCGCCGATGTACACCCCCCAACCTACAGAGGAATGGTACAGACCGCCGATGTACACCCCCCAACCTACAGAGGAATGGTACAGACCGCTGACCACTATAGGGTCCGGACTGGGGGGGCAGTTACAGTGCCCAGAGTTGCTGCTGACCCCTATAGAGCCCGGACTGGGGGTAATTCCTGAGTAACCAGCAGTGGAAAACCCCCAGGTCCGGGCTCTAAAGCGGGTTTTCCACTGCTGGTTACTCAGCAATCATACGCAGTTCCCAGAGCTGCTGCTGACCCCTAAAGAGCCCAGACTGGGGATTTTCCACAGCTGGTTACTCAGGAATCACACCCAGTCCGGCTCTATAGTGGTCAGCAGCAGCTCTGGAAACCACCGGTGGAAACCTCCCCCCCCCCCCCCAGTCCGGCTCTATAGTGGTCAGCAGCAGCTCTGGAACCCCCCCCCCCCCCCAGTCAGGGCTCTATAATGGTTCTGTAGAAGCTCTGGGCACTATAGAGCCCGGACTGGGGGATTTTCCACCGCTGGTTACTCAGCAATTACCCGCCATTTCCAGAGCTGCTGCTGACCCCTATAGGGGGGATGGGGGTTTCGGTTTTCCACTGCCAGTGCCCAGAGTTGCTACTGACCACTATAGTGCCGGACTGGGGGGGTTTACACCGCTGATTACTCAGGAATCACACCCAGTGCCCAGAGCTGCTGCTGACCCCTATAGAGCCCGGACTGGGGGTGATTCCTGAGTAACCAGCAGTGGAAAACCCCCAGGTCCGGGCTCTAAAGCGGGTCAGCAGCAGCTCTGAGCACTGGGTGTGATTCCTGAGTAATCAGCTGTGTAAACCCCGTCCCCTAGTCCGGCACTATAGTGGTCAGTAGCAGCTCTGGAAATGCCGGGTAATTGTGTGAAAACCCCCAGTCCGGGCTCTATAGTGCCCAGAGCTGCTACAGAGCCACTATAGAGCCCGGACTGGGTGTGATTCCTGAGTA
This sequence comes from Rana kukunoris, assembly GCA_029574335.1. Lineage (NCBI taxonomy): Eukaryota > Metazoa > Chordata > Amphibia > Anura > Ranidae > Rana > Rana kukunoris. Next base: position 17,923 of record JAJQKJ010002570.1, on the reverse strand, counting down.
ATCAGCGGTGGAAGACCCCCCCCCAGTCCGAACCCTATAGTGCCCAAAGCTGCTGCTGACCACAATTAGGTCCGGACTGGGGGGGGGTTCCACCTCTGATTACTCAGGAAATTACACCCAATGCCCAGAGCTGCTACAGAACCACAACTGGGTCCAGACTGGGATTTTCCACCGCTGGTTACTCCGCAATCAGGCGCCATTTCCAGAGCTGCTGCTGACCACTATAGAGCCCGGACTGGGGGTGATTGGTGAGTAATCAGTGGTGGAAAACCCTCCAGTCCGGCACTATAGTGGTCAGCAGCAGCTCTGGGAACTGTGTGTGATTGCTAAGTAATCAGCAGTGGAAAACCCTCGGTCTGTACAATTCCTCTGTAGGTTGGGGGTGTACATCCGTGGTCGGTACCATTCCCCTGTGGGTTGGGGGTGTACATCTGTGGTCGGTACCATTCCTCTGTAGGTTGGGGGGTGTACATCCGCCGCTACGGTCAGGTACCATTCCTCTGTAGGTTGGGGGGTGTACATCTGTGGTCGGTACCATTCCCCTGTAGGTTGGGGGGTGTACATCTGCGGTCGGTACCATTCCTCTGTAGGTTGGGGGGTGTACATCTGTGGTCGGTACCATTCCTCTGTAGGTTGGGGGTGTACATCCGTGGTCGGTACCATTCCTCTGTAGGTTGGGGGGTGTACATCTGTGGTCGGTACCATTCCTCTGTAGGTTGGGGGGTGTACATCTGTGGTCGGTACCATTCCTCTGTAGGTTGGGGGGTGTACATCCGCGGTCGGTACCATTCCTCTGTAGGTTGGGGGGGTGTACATCTGCGGTCGGTACCATTCCCCTGTAGGTTGGGGGGTGTACATCCGCGGTCGGTACCATTCCTCTGTAGGTTTGGGGGGTGTACATCCGTGGTCTGTACCATTCCTCTGTAGGTTGGGGGGTGTACATCTGTGGTCTGTACCATTCCTCTGTAGGTTGGGGGGTGTACATCTGTGGTCGGTACCATTCCTCTGTAGGTTGGGGGGGTGTACATCTGTGGTCTGTACCATTCCTCTGTAGGTTGGGGGTGTACATCTGCGGTCGGTACCATTGCTCTGTAGGTTGGGGGGTGTACATCTGTGGTCGGTACCATTCCTCTGTAGGTTGGGGGGTGTACATCTGCGGTCTGTACCATTCCTCTGTAGGTTGGGGGGTGTACATCTGTGGTCTGTACCATTCCTCTGTAGGTTGGGGGGTGTACATCTGCGGTCGGTACCATTCCTCTGTAGGTTGGGGGGTGTACATCTGTGGTCTGTACCATTCCTCTGTAGGTTGGGGGGTGTACATCTGTGGTCGGTACCATTCCTCTGTAGGTTGGGGGGTGTACATCCGCGGTCTGTACCATTCCTCTGTAGGTTGGGGGGTGTACATCCGCGGTCTGTACCATTTCTCTGTAGGTTGGGGGGTGTACATCCGCGGTCGGTACCTCGCCCATCACACGGGTGGGTTGGGGGATCGCCGCAGGGAGCCTCAGACAGGTGACACAATATCACAGGTCGGGGCGCTTGGGGCGATGGGCGGAGCCGCCCCGATGTCGCAAGCAAACTATGAATGTTCCCTGAGCGCCCCGGAGCTCTTCTATCCGCAGTCATTGCGACACCCCGAACATCACACCCCGGAGTATGGCGCCGGAGTGGTCCCTCAGGTAGATAGAACCCCCACAGCTACCTGTGACTGCCCCCCCTCATTGGTGGGTGCCCCCCCCCCCCTGGATACCGGGGGGGGGTCCACTCACTAGCCAATCAGGAGCTGTGACTTTCACTGACCGCATGCTGGTTCGCAGTGCCAGGGGGAGTTCCGGGTCCTCATTCTCTGTACCCGGACCTTCCCGAAAAAATGCCCCCCGCCTGGCTGCGGCTTCGACACCCCGAGCAAGCAAGCGGCAAGTGAAGGCAAAACTCCCAACCTGCCTAGTATGGCAGCCGGGGGGGGGGGGGGTCATCATCCCCAGAAGGCAGTGCAGCCCCCCCCCCCCCCATTATAGGGCAACAAGCATGCAGCCAGTGAAGTCACAACTTCAGGTCACTTGGAAGCCAAACGTCTCCCCTCCACACACGCTGCAATCTCTCATCAGGCTGTCAGTCATTGGAGGGGAAAAGAGAACCTCCCTATAGGAGGCCCCAGAAGGTCCGGGAGAGGAGAGGGGGGGGGGGGTGGGGATGAAGAGTCTCACCCATGGCGCTGCTCTTTCTCTCTCGTAGTTCCAAGATACTGACCGAGCCGTCACCAGACTCTGAACTCACCCAACACGCTGCTTACATAGTCTGGGGGCGGGACGAGGGCGGGGCCAAGGAGTGGCCAGAGGGAGGGGGAGGGAGGGGTCCTGGCACCGATCATCACTGAGAGCGAGAATCCGAAACTTTCCATTCTGTGCCCCATTATGAGGGGTTCCCACCATCCCTGTGCTGAGTTCCTGGGTCTGTACACCCGCTGTGCCCATTATGAGGGGTTCCCACCATCCCTGTGCTGAGTTCCCGGGTCTGTACACCCGCTGTGCCCCATTATGAGGGGTTCCCACCATCCCTGTGCTGAGTTCCTGGGTCTGTACACCCGCTGTGCCCCATTATGAGGGGTTCCCACCATCCCTGTGCTGAGTTCCTGAGTCTGTACACCCGCTGTGCCCCATTATGAGGGGTTCCCACCATCCCTGTGCTGAGTTCCCGGGTCTGTACACCTTCTGTGCCCCATTATGAGGGGTTCCCACCATCCCTGTGCTGAGTTCCCGGGTCTGTACACCTGCTGTGCCCCATTATGAGGGGTTCCCACCATCCCTGTGCTGAGTTCCTGAGTCTGTACCCCCCGCTGTGCCCCATTATGAGGGGTTCCCACCATCCCTGTGCTGAGTTCCTGGGTCTGTACACCCACTGTGCCCCATTATGAGGGGTTCCCACCATCCCTGTGCTGAGTTCCCAGGTCTGTACACCCGCTGTGCCCATTATGAGGGGTTCCCACCATCCCTGTGCTGAGTTCCCAGGTCTGTACACCTTCTGTGCCCCATTATGAGGGGTTCCCACCATCCCTGTGCTGAGTTCCCGGGTCTGTACACCCGCTGTGCCCCATTATGAGGGGTTCCCACCATCCCTGTGCTGAGTTCCCAGGTCTGTACACCTTCTGTGCCCCATTATGAGGGGTTCCCACCATCCCTGTGCTGAGTTCCCAGGTCTGTACACCTTCTGTGCCCCATTATGAGGGGTTCCCACCATCACTGTGCTGAGTTCCCGGGTCTGTACACCCGCTGTGCCCCATTATGAGGGGTTCCCACCATCCCTGTGCTGAGTTCCCAGGTCTGTACACCTTCTGTGCCCATTATGAGGGGTTCCCACCATCCCTGTGCTGAGTTCCCGGGTCTGTACACCCGCTGTGCCCATTATGAGGGGTTCCCACCATCCCTGTGCTGAGTTCCCGGGTCTGTACACCGCTGTGCCCCATTATGAGGGGTTCCCACCATCCCTGTGCTGAGTTCCTGGGTCTGTACACCCACTGTGCCCATTATGAGGGGTTCCCACCATCCCTGTGCTGAGTTCCTGGGTCTGTACACCGCTGTGCCCCATTATGAGGGGTTCCCACCATCCCTGTGCTGAGTTCCGGGTCTGTACACCTTCTGTGCCCCATTATGAGGGGTTCCCACCATCCCTGTGCTGAGTTCCCGGGTCTGTACACCTGCTGTGCCCCATTATGAGGGGTTCCCACCATCCCTGTGCTGAGTTCCTGAGTCTGTACCCCCCGCTGTGCCCATTATGAGGGGTTCCCACCATCCCTGTGCTGAGTTCCTGGGTCTGTACACCCACTGTGCCCATTATGAGGGGTTCCCACCATCCCTGTGCTGAGTTCCCAGGTCTGTACACCCGCTGTGCCCATTATGAGGGGTTCCCACCATCCCTGTGCTGAGTTCCGGGTCTGTACACCCGCTGTGCCCATTATGAGGGGTTCCCACCATCCCTGTGCTGAGTTCCCAGGTCTGTACACCCGCTGTGCCCATTATGAGGGGTTCCCACCATCCCTGTGCTGAGTTCCCAGGTCTGTACACCTTCTGTGCCCCATTAAGAGGGGTTCCCACCATCCCTGTGCTGAGTTCCCGGGTCTGTACACCGCTGTGCCCCATTATGAGGGTTCCCACCATCCCTGTGCTGAGTTCCCAGGTCTGTACACCTTCTGTGCCCCATTATGAGGGGTTCCCACCATCCCTGTGCTGAGTTCCCAGGTCTGTACACCTTCTGTGCCCCATTATGAGGGGTTCCCACCATCCCTGTGCTGAGTTCCCAGGTCTGTACACCTTCTGTGCCCCATTATGAGGGGTTCCCACCATCCTGTGCTGAGTTCCCAGGTCTGTACACCCGCTGTGCCCCATTATGAGGGGTTCCCACCATCCCTGTGCTGAGTTCCCAGGTCTGTACACCTTCTGTGCCCCATTATGAGGGGTTCCCACCATCACTGTGCTGAGTTCCCGGGTCTGTACACCTTCTGTGCCCCATTATGAGGGGTTCCCACCATCCCTGTGCTGAGTTCCCGGGTCTGTACACCCGCTGTGCCCCATTATGAGGGGTTCCCACCATCCCTGTGCTGAGTTCCCGGGTCTGTACACCTGCTGTGCCCCATTATAAGGGGTTTCCACCATCCCTGTGCTGAGTTCCAGGTCTGTACACCTTCTGTGCCCCCATTATGAGGGTTCCCACCATCCCTGTGCTGAGTTCCCAGGTCTGTACACCTTCTGTGCCCCATTATGAGGGGTTCCCACCATCCCTGTGCTGAGTTCCCGGGTCTGTACACCCGCTGTGCCCATTATGAGGGGTTCCCACCATCCCTGTGCTGAGTTCCCGGGTCTGTACACCCGCTGTGCCCATTATGAGGGGTTCCCACCATCCCTGTGCTGAGTTCCCGGGTCTGTACACCCGCTGTGCCCCATTATGAGGGGTTCCCACCATCCCTGTGCTGAGTTCCCGGGTCTGTACACCCGCTGTGCCCCATTATGAGGGGTTCCCCACCATCCCTGTGCTGAGTTCCTGGGTCTGTACCCCCGCTGTGCCCCATTATGAGGGGTTCCCACCATCCCTGTGCTGAGTTCCCGGGTCTGTACACCCGCTGTGCCCATTATGAGGGGTTCCCACCATCCCTGTGCTGAGTTCCCGGGTCTGTACACCCGCTGTGCCCCATTATGAGGGGTTCCCACCATCCCTGTGCTGAGTTCCCGGGTCTGTACACCCGCTGTGCCCCATTATGAGGGGTTCCCACCATCCCTGTGCTGAGTTCCGGGTCTGTACACCCGCTGTGCCCCATTATGAGGGGTTCCCACCATCCCTGTGCTGAGTTCCCGGGTCTGTACACCCGCTGTGCCCCATTATGAGGGGTTCCCACCATCCCTGTGCTGAGTTCCCGGGTCTGTACACCTGCTGTGCCCCATTATAAGGGGTTTCCACCATCCCTGTGCTGAGTTCCCAGGTCTGTACACCTTCTGTGCCCCATTATGAGGGGTTCCCACCATCCCTGTGCTGAGTTCCCAGGTCTGTACACCTTCTGTGCCCCATTATGAGGGGTTCCCACCATCCCTGTGCTGAGTTCCCGGGTCTGTACACCCGCTGTGCCCATTATATGAGGGTTCCCACCATCCCTGTGCTGAGTTCCCGGGTCTGTACACCCGCTGTGCCCATTATGAGGGGTTCCCACCATCCCTGTGCTGAGTTCCCGGGTCTGTACACCCGCTGTGCCCCATTATGAGGGGTTCCCACCATCCCTGTGCTGAGTTCCCGGGTCTGTACACCCGCTGTGCCCCATTATGAGGGGTTCCCACCATCCCTGTGCTGAGTTCCTGGGTCTGTACCCCCGCTGTGCCCCATTATGAGGGGTTCCCACCATCCCTGTGCTGAGTTCCCGGGTCTGTACACCCCGCTGTGCCCATTATGAGGGGTTCCCACCATCCCTGTGCTGAGTTCCCGGGTCTGTACACCCGCTGTGCCCCATTATGAGGGGTTCCCACCATCCCTGTGCTGAGTTCCTGGGTCTGTACACCGCTGTGCCCCATTATGAGGGGTTCCCACCATCCCTGTGCTGAGTTCCCGGGTCTGTACACCCGCTGTGCCCCATTATGAGGGGTTCTCACCATCCCTGTGCTGAGTTCCCGGGTCTGTACACCCGCTGTGCCCCATTATGAGGGGTTCCCACCATCCCTGTGCTGAGTTCCCGGGTCTGTACACCCGCTGTGCCCCATTATGAGGGGTTCTCACCATCCCTGTGCTGAGTTCCGGGGTCTGTACACCTGCTGTGCCCCATTATGAGGGGTTCCCACCATCCCTGTGCTGAGTTCCCGGGTCTGTACACCCGCTGTGCCCATTATGAGGGGTTCCCACCATCCCTGTGCTGAGTTCCCGGGTCTGTACACCCGCTGTGCCCCATTATGAGGGGTTCCCACCATCCCTGTGCTGAGTTCCCGGGTCTGTACACCCGCTGTGCCCCATTATGAGGGGTACTTAATGGGCACAGTGGCGGCAAAAAAAGTTAAATAAAAATGTAAAAATAAAAAAAATGAAATGAAGTTAGACATCCTTGTAATATAAATAAGGAATGACAGGTCCTCTTTGAACCTTCACTAGAAAAAAATTCTCCCACCCTGGACCGGAAGTGATGTGAAGTTTTCCTGACACCAAAAGAGAAAAGGTGACAGGGGAGGAGCCTCAGCTCTGTCCCTGGGTTAGAGAGGAGGTGTGTCTCTTCCCTCCAATCAGCTGACGCTGAGCACTGCAGAGTGTGGGCGGAGCGCACTCCGCCATACCGACCAATGACTGGGGAGGTCATCTCCCCTCCGCGGTCACACACAGAGCAGGGGGGCGGAGCGGAGAACTCAGGACACGCCTCTCCTCCGCCCTACTCAGGCGATATGGGCGGGGCGGAGGACGCTGTATTGGGGCCCCGCCTTTCTATTACTTTCCACCAGTCAGGAGATACGGGGGCGGGGCGGTGGATTCTGCGCTCAGGCCCCGCCTCTGTATTCCCCCTCCACCAGTCAGGAGTTGTCGGGCGGCGGAAGTGACGTAGTGCCGGTTTCCGGTCGGGTCTCGCAGTGTCATTGTACGGAAAGATGATGATGGACGGCGCGGAGATGAGAATGTTCCCCGGAGGACCGGCCCCGGGAGAGCTGCACTCCTTCCCCGGCATGGGACCCCACCGACACACCCTGTGAGTGCCCGGAGGGGGGAGGGGGAGGGGGTTTCACTTTCATTTCTTCATATTCTCCTCCCCCACCCACCTACCTCCCCTACCTACCTCTGTATACCCCTCCCCCTCTATATATACACACCCCTCCCCCACCCACCTCTGTACACCCCTCCCCCATCCAATATATACACCCCACCCACCTACCTACCTCCCCTACCTACCTCTGTACACCCCTCCCCCCCAATATATACACCCCTCCCCCACCCACCTACCTCTATATATTCACCCACCTACCTACCTCTGTATACCCCTCCCCCTCTATATATACACACCCTCCCCCACCCACCTCTATACCCCTCCCCCACCCACCTCTGTATGATACCCCACCCCCTCTTATATATATATATATATATAAACACACCCCTCCCCCACCCACCTACCTCTGTATACCCCTCCCCCTCTATATATACACACCCCTCCCCCACCCACCTCTGTACACCCCTCCCCCATCCAATATATACACCCCTCCCCCACTACCTACCTCCCCTACCTACCTCTGTACACCCCTCCCCCCCAATATATACACCCCTCCCCCACCCACCTACCTCTATATATTCACCCACCTACCTACCTCTGTATACCCCTCCCCCTCTATATATACACACCCCTCCCCCACCCACCTCTGTATACCCCACCCCCTCTATATATATATATACACACACCCCCTCCCCCACCCACCTACCTCTGTATACCCCTCCCCCTCTATATTCACCCCTCCCCCACCTACCTCTATATATCCCACCCACCTACCTCTATACCCCTCCCCCTCTATATATACACCCCTCCCCCACCCACCTCTATACCCCTCCCCCACCCACCTACCTCTGTATACCCCTCCTCCTGTATATATACACCCCTCCCCCACCTACCTACCTCTGTACACCCCCTCCCCAATATATACACCCCTCACCTACCTACCTCTGTACATCCCTTCCCCCCAATATATATACACCCCTCCCCCACCCACCTACGTCTGTATATACCCCTCCCCTCTTCCTGTGTGTGATGTGTAATCTCTGCTCTCCCCTCCCCCTCTATATATACACCCTCCCCCACCCACCTACCTCTGTACACCCCTCCCCCAATATATATACACCCTCCCCCACTCACCTACCTCTGTATATACCCCTCCCCTCTTCCTGTGTGTGATGTGTAATCTCTGATCTCCCCTCCCCCCCTAGGAACCCCATGGTGACGGGAACCTCAGTGCTGGGGGTGAAGTATGACGGGGGGGTGATGATCGCGGCGGACATGTTGGGCTCCTATGGCTCTTTGGCGAGATTCCGGAACATCTCCAGGATCATGAAGGTGAATTCCTGCACCATGCTGGGGGCGTCCGGGGACTACGCCGACTACCAGCACCTCAAACAGATCATGGAGCAGATGGTGTAAGTCTCACCCCCCCCCCATGTGTGACGGTCTAAGGACCCTCCCCCTGACAACCCCCCCCCATATGTGACGGTCTAAGGACCCTCCCCCTGACCCCCCCCCTCATATGTGTGACTGCCTAAGGACCCTCCCCCTGACCCCCCCCCCCCATTGTGACTGCCTAAGGACCCTGACTGTCTAAGGACCCCCCCCCCATGTGACTGCCTAAGGACCCTCCCCCTGACCCCCCCCCATGTGACTGCCTAAGGACCCTCCCCCTGACCCCCCCCCCCCCCCATGTGACTGTCTAAGGACCCTCCCCCTGACCCCCCCATGTGACTGCCTAAGGACCCTCCCCCTGACAACCCCCCTCCCCCATATGTGACGGCCTAAGGCGCCTCCCCCATATGTGACGGCCTAAGGACCCTCCCCCTGACCCCCCCCTATATGTGACGGCCTAAGGACCCTCCCCTGACCCCCCCCCCCCCATATGTGACGGCCTAAGGACCCTCCCCCTGACCCCCCCCATATGTGACGGCCTAAGGACCCTCCCCCTGACCCCCCCCCATATGTGACGGCCTAAGGACCCTCCCCCTGACCCCCCCCATATGTGACGGCCTAAGGACCCTCCCCCTGACCCCCCCCATATGTGACGGCCTAAGGACCCTCCCCCTGACCCCCCCCCATATGTGACGGCCTAAGGACCCTCCCCCCATATGTGACAGTCTAAGGACCGTCCCCCCTGACCCCCCATATATGTGACGGCCTAAGGACCTCCCCCTGACAAACCCCCCCCCATCTGACGGTCTAAGGACCTCACCCTGACCCCCCCCATATGTGACGGCCTAAGGACCCTCCCCCTGACCCCCCCCATATGTGACGGCCTAAGGACCCTCCCCTGACCCCCCCCCCCCATGTGACAGTGTACACCCAATGATTGATGTCTTCCCCCCCCCCCCCCCTCAGGATTGATGAAGAGCTGGTTGGGGACGGACACAACTACAGCCCCAAAGCCCTCCACTCCTGGCTCACCCGCGTCATGTACAACCGCCGCAGCAAGATGAACCCGCTATGGAACACCGTGGTGCTGGCCGGATTCTACAATGGGGAGAGGTAAGTCCGCGGGGCCCGGCCCCCATCTCCTCCCATAACATGTGGGAGCCAATCAGCACAGTACATAATAACCTGTATATAATATTTATAGTTTAATGATTGCGGATTTAAAGGGGCTTCCCGCTGCTGACAATCTGAAGCCCCTCCCCCTCTGCGCTGTATGACCCCCACATCTTCTCTTGCAGTTTCCTGGGTTATGTAGACAAACTGGGCGTGGCCTATGAGGCACCAACGATAGCCACCGGCTTTGGAGCGTACCTGGCACAGGTGAGTGTACCAGGACGGGGGATCGGGGGATGGGATACAAATTCAAGGAGGTCCCACCAATGTCCTTCCAACTGAGGTCTGAGCTCATATCTATGACAAGACAGACCCCCTATCAGAGGCAGAGTGTCCCCCCTCCCCCCCTCCTTGGATCGGGCGTCCCGAGTGCCCCTCCCTCCCTCCTTGGATCGGGCGTCCCGAGTGCCCCTCCCTCCCTCCTTGGATCGGGCGTCCCGAGTGCCCCTCCCTCCCTCCTTGGATCGGGCGTCCCGATGGTCCTTGGATCGGGCTCCGAGTGCCCCTCCCTCCCTCCTTGGATCGGGCGTCCCGAGTGCCCCTCCCTCCCTCCTTGGATCGGGCGTCCCGAGTGTGCCCCTCCCTCCCTCCTTGGATCGGGCGTCCCCGAGTGCCCCTCCCTCCCTCCTTGGATCGGGGCGTCCCGAGTGCCCCTCCTCCCTCCTTGGATCGGGCGTCCCGAGTGCCCCTCCCTCCCTCCTTGGATCGGGCGTCCCGAGTGCCCCTCCCTCCCTCCTTGGATCCTCCTGGATCGGCGTCCCGAGTGCCCCTCCCTCCCTCCTTGGATCGGGCGGCGCGTCCCGAGTGCCCCTCCCTCCTCCCTCCTTGGATCGGGGCGTCCGTGAGTGCCCCTCCCTCCCTCCTTGGATCGGGCGTCCCGAGTGCCCCTCCCCTCCCTCCTTGGATCGGGCGTCCCGAGTGCCCCCTCCCTCCCTCCTTGGATCGGGCGTCCCGCGAGTGCCCCTCCCTCCCTCCTTGGATCGGGCGTCCCGAGTGCCCCTCCCTCCCTCCTTGGATCGGGCGTTCCCGAGTGCCCCTCCCTCCCTCCTTGGATCGGGCGTCCCGAGTGCCCCTCCCTCCCTCCTTGGATCGGGCGTCCCGTCCCGCCTCCCTCCCTCCTCCTCTGGATCGGGCGTCCCCCCGTGTTGCCCTCCCGTCCCTCCCTCCCTCCTGGATCGGGCGTCCCGAGTGCCCCTCCCTCCCTCCTTGGATCGGGCGTCCCGAGTGCCCCTCCCTCCCTCCTTGGATCGGGGCGTCCCGAGTGCCCCTCCCTCCCTCCTTGGATCGGGCGTCCCGAGTGCCCCTCCCTCCCTCCTTGGATCGGGGCGTCCCGAGTGCCCCTCCCTCCCTCCTTGGATATCGGGCGTCCCGAGTGCCCCTCCCTCCCTCCTGGATCGGGCGTCGTCGCCGAGTGCCCCTCCCTCCCTCCTTGGATCGGGGCGTCCCGAGTGCCCCTCCCTCCCTCCTTGGATCGGGCGTCCCGAGTGTGCCCCTCCTCCCTCCTTGGATCGGGCGTCCCGAGTGCCCCTCCCTCCCTCCTTGGATCGGGGTCGTCCCGAGTGCCCCTCCCTCCCTCCTTGGATCGGGCGTCCCGAGTGCCCCTCCCTCCCTCCTTGGATCGGGCGTCCTCCCGAGTGCCCCTCCTCCCTCCTTGGATCGGGACGTTGATCGCGAGTGCCCCTCCCTCCCTCCTTGGATCGGGCGTCCCGAGTGCCCCTCCCTCCCTCCTTGGATCGGGGGCGTCCCGAGTGCCCCTCCCTCCCTCCTTGGATCGGGCGTCCCGAGTGCCCCTCCCTCCCTCCTTGGATCGGCGGGCGTCCCGAGTGCCCCTCCCTCCCTCCTTGGATCGGGCGTCCCGAGTGCCCCTCCCTCCCTCCTTGGATCGGGCGTCCCGAGTGCCCCTCCTCCTCCCTCCTTGGATCGGGCGTCCCGAGTGCCCCTCCCTCCCTCCTTGGATCGGGCGTCCCGAGTGCCCCTCCCCCTCCTCCTCCTTTGGATCGGGCGTCCCGAGTGCCCTCCCTCCCTCCTTGGATCGGGCGTCCCGAGTGCCCCTCCCTCCCTCCTTGGATCGGGCGTCCCGAGTGCCCCTCCCTCCCTCCTTGGATCGGGCGCGGTCCCGAGTGCCCCTCCCTCCCTCCTTGGATCGGGCGTCCCGAGTGCCCCTCCCTCCCTCCTTGGATCGGGCGTCCCGAGTGCCCCTCCCTCCCTCCTTGGATCGGGCGTCCCGAGTGCCCCTCCCTCCCTCCTTGGATCGGGCGTCCCGAGTGCCCCTCCCTCCCTCCTTGGATCGGGGTCCCGAGTGCCCCTCCCTCCCTCCTTGGATCGGGGCGGAGCGTGTCCCGAGTGCCCCTCCTCCCTCCTTGGATCGGGCGTCCCGAGTGCCCCTCCCTCCCTCCTTGGATCGGGCGTCGTGCCCGAGTGCCCCTCCCTCCCTCCCTTGGATCGGGCGTCCCGAGTGCCCCTCCCTCCCTCCTTGGATCGGGCGTCCCGAGTGCCCCTCCCTCCCTCCTTGGATCGGGGCGTCCCGAGTGCCCCTCCCTCCCTCCTTGGATCGGGCGTCCCGAGTGCCCTCCCTCCCTCCTTGGATCGGGCGTCCCGAGTGCCCCTCCCTCCCTCCTTGGATCGGGCGTCCCGAGTGCCCCTCCCTCCCTCCTTGGATCGGGCGTCCCGAGTGCCCCTCCCTCCCTCCTTGGATCGGGCGTCCCGAGTGCCCCTCCCTCCCTCCTTGGATCGGGCGTCCCGAGTGCCCCTCCCTCCCTCCTTGGATCGGGCGTCCCGAGTGCCCCTCCCTCCCTCCTTGGATCGGGCGTCCCGAGTGCCCCTCCCTCCCTCCTTGGATCGGGCGTCCCGAGTGCCCCTCCCTCCCTCCTTGGATCGGGCGTCCCGAGTGCCCCTCCCTCCCTCCTTGGATCGGGCGTCCCGAGTGCCCCTCCCTCCCTCCTTGGATCGGGCGTCCCGAGTGCCCCTCCCTCCTCCCTCCTTGGATCGGGCGTCCCGAGTGCCCCTCCCTCCCTCCTTGGATCGGGCGTCCCGAGTGCCCCTCCCTCCCTCCTTGGATCGGGCGTCCCGAGTGCCCCTCCCTCCCTCCTTGGATCGGGCGTCCCGAGTGCCCCTCCCTCCCTCCTTGGATCGGGCGTCCCGAGTGCCCCTCCCTCCCTCCTTGGATCGGGCGTCCCGAGTGCCCCTCCCTCCCTCCTTGGATCGGGCGTCCCGAGTGCCCCTCCCTCCCTCCTTGGATCGGGCGTCCCGAGTGCCCCTCCCTCCCTCCTTGGATCGGGCGTCCCGAGTGCCCCTCCCTCCCTCCTTGGATCGGGGCGTCCCGAGTGCCCCTCCCTCCCTCCTTGGATCGGGCGTCCCGAGTGCCCCTCCCTCCCTCCTTGGATCGGGCGTCCCGAGTGCCCCTCCCTCCCTCCTTGGATCGGGCGTCCCGAGTGCCCCTCCCTCCCTCCTTGGATCGGGCGTCCCGAGTGCCCCTCCCTCCCTCCTTGGATCGGGCGTCCCGAGTGCCCCTCCCTCCCTCCTGGATCGGGCGTCCCGAGTGCCCCTCCCTCCCTCCTTGGATCGGGCGTCCCGAGTGCCCCTCCCTCCCTCCTTGGATCGGGCGTCCCGAGTGCCCCTCCCTCCCTCCTTGGATCGGGCGTCCGAGTGCCCCTCCCTCCCTCCTGGGATCGGGCGTCCCGAGTGCCCCTCCCTCCCTCCTTGGATCGGGCGTCCCGAGTGCCCCTCCCTCCCTCCTTGGATCGGGCGTCCCGAGTGCCCCTCCCTCCCTCCTTGGATCGGGCGTCCCGAGTGCCCCTCCCTCCCTCCTTGGATCGGGGCGTCCCGAGTGCCCCTCCCTCCCTCCTTGGATCGGGCGTCCCGAGTGCCCCTCCCTCCCTCCTTGGATCGGGCGTCCCGAGTGCCCCTCCCTCCCTCCTTGGATCGGGCGTCCCGAGTGCCCCTCCCTCCCTCCTTGGATCGGGCGTCCCGAGTGCCCCCCCCCCTCCCTCCCTCCTTGGATCGGGCGTCCCGAGTGCCCCCCCCCCTCCCTCCCTCCTTGGATCGGGCGTCCCGAGTGCCCCCCCCCCCTCCCTCCCTCGTTGGATCGGGCGTCCCGAGAGTGCCCCCCCCCCCTCCCTCCCTCGTTGGATCGGGCGTCCCGAGTGCCCCCCCCCCCTCCCTCCCTCGTTGGATCGGGCGTCCCGAGTGCCCCCCCCTCCCTCCCTCGTTGGGATCGGGCGTCCCGAGTGCCCCCCCCCTCCCCTCCCTCGTTGGATCGGGCGTCCCGCGTCGAGTGCCCCCCCCCCTCCCTCCCTCGTTGGATCGGGCGTCCCGAGTGCCCCCCCCCTCCCTCCCTCGTTGGTCGGGCGTCCCGAGTGCCCCTCCCTCCCTCCTTGGATCGGGCGTCCCGAGTGCCCCTCCCTCCCTCCTTGGATCGGGCGTCCCGAGTGCCCCTCCCTCCCTCGTTGGATCGGGCGTCCAGAGTGCCCCCCCCCTCCCTCCCTCGTTGGATCGGGCGTCCCGAGTGGCCCCCCCCCCCTCCCTCCCTCGTTGGATCGGGCGTCCCGAGTGCCCCCCCCCCCCCTCCCTCCCTCGTTGGATCGGGCGTCCCGAGTGCCCCCCCCCCTCCCTCCCTCGTTGGATCGGGCGTCCCGAGTGCCCCCCCCCCTCCCTCCCTCGTTGGATCGGGCGGTCCCGAGTGCCCCCCCCCCTCCCTCCCTCGTTGGATCGGGCGTCCCGAGTGCCCCCCCCCCTCCCCTCCCTCGTTGGATCGGGCGTCCCGAGTGCCCCCCCCCCCTCCCTCCCTCGTTGGATCGGGCGTCCCGAGTGCCCCCCCCCCTCCCTCCCTCGTTGGATCGGGCGTTCCCGAGTGCCCCCCCCCCTCCCTCCCTCGTTGGATCGGGGCGTTCCCGAGTGCCCCCCCCCTCCCTCCCTCGTTGGATCGGGCGTCCCGAGTGCCCCCCCCCCTCCCTCCCTCGTTGGATCGGGCGTCCCGAGTGCCCCCCCCCTCCCTCCCTCGTTGGATCGGGCGTCCCGAGTGCCCCCCCCCTCCCTCCCTCGTTGGATCGGGCGTCCCGAGTGCCCCCCTCCCTCCCTCCTTGGATTGGGCGTCCCGAGTGCCCCCCCCCCCTCCTTGGATCGGGCGTCCCGAGTGCCCCCCCCTCCCTCCTCCTTGATTCAAATAAGTCCGCTTGTGAGAGGGGAGTGGCTACATATAAAGTGGGAGGGGCCTTTTTCATTTTTTATTTCCTGTCTGCAGCCAATGATGCGAGACGTCGTGGACAACAAACCCAACCTGACGCAGGAAGAGGCGCGGCGGCTGATCGAACGTTGTATGAAGGTTCTGTACTACAGAGACGCCCGATCCTACAACAGAGTAAGTCCTTGCCCGATAGGCCGGAGGTCCCCCCTATGACTCCGCCCAGTTCTAACATCTCCCCCCCCCCCCCCCTTTCCTCCCTCAGTATGAAATCGCCACGGTCACCGCCAAAGGAGTGGAGATCGAGGGGCCGCTGTCCTCCGAGACCAACTGGGAGATCGCTCACCTCATCAAGTAAGGGGACCGCCAGACGGAGGACTGGGGGGGGGGGGCTAACTCTGTATTAATGAGTGGGTGGGGCTAACTCTGTATTGAGTGGGGGGTGGGGGCTAACTGTATTAATGAGTAGGGGGGTGGGGCTAACTCTATTGAGTGGGGGGTTAACTCTATTAATGAGTGGGGGGTGGGGCTAAATCTATTAATGAGTGGGGGGGGTGGGGCTAAATCTATTAATGAGTGGGGGGTGGGGCTAAATCTATTAATGAGTGGGGGGTGGGGCTAACTCTATTAATGAGTGGGGGGTGGGGCTAACTCTATTAATGAGTGGGGGGTGGGGCTAACTCTATTAATGAGTGGGGGGTGGGGCTAACTCTATTAATGATTGGGGGGGGGCTAACTCTATTAATGATTGGGGGGGGGGCTAACTCTATTAATGAGTGGGGGGGCTAACTCTATTAATGATTGGGGGGGGGGCTTACTCTATTAATGATTGGGGGGGGGGGGGCTTACTCTAGTAATGATTGGGGAGGGGCTTACTCTATTAATGAGTGGGTGGGGCTTAACTCTGTATTGAGGGGGGGTGGGGCTAACTGTATTAATGAGTAGGGGGGTGGGGCTAACTCTATGAGTGGGGGGTTAACTCTATTAATGAGTGGGGGGTGGGGCTAAATCTATTAATGAGTGGGGGGTGGGGCTAAATCTATTAATGAGTGGGGGGTGGGGCTAAATCTATTAATGAGTGGGGGGTGGGGCTAACTCTATTAATGAGTGGGGGGTGGGGCTAACTCTATTAATGAGTGGGGGGTGGGGCTAACTCTATTAATGAGTGGGGGGTGGGGCTAACTCTATTAATGATTGGGGGGGGGCTAACTCTATTAATGATTGGGGGGGGGCTAACTCTATTAATGAGTGGGGGGGGCTAACTCTATTAATGATTTGGGGGGGGGGGCTTACTCTATTATGATTGTGGGGGGGGGGGGGCTTACTCTAGTATGATTGGGGAGGGGCTTACTCTATTAATGAGTGGGGGGGGCTTACTCTAGTAATGATTGGGGAGGGGCTTACTCTATTAATGAGTGGGGAGGGGCTTACTCTATTAATGAGTGGGGAGGGGCTTACTCTATTAATGAGTGGGGAGGGGCTTACTCTATTAATGAGTGGGGGGGGGGCTAACTCTATTAATGAGTGGGGGGGGGGGGGGCTAACTCTATTAATGAGTGGGGGGGGGGTTAACTCTATTAATGAGTGGGGGGGGGCTAACTCTGTATTAATGGGTGGGGGGACAACAATATTAATGGGGGGGCGGGGCAACTCAATATTAATGGCCAGTTGTCTTTGATGTCACTTCCTGTACTCATAATTTGTTTTTGTTTTTTTCAGGGGCTTTGAATAAATACAGAAGACTTATACTCCGCCCCCGAATATTCTCCTCCTCTTGTTGCTGATTTTTCTTTTTTTATATGTGAAATAAATCTAATAAGTGATTTGTTGGAATTCTGCCTCCTTTTTTTTTTTATATACACAAAACACAGAGACTAAACACACACTAAACTAAGCTACCTTAAAGAAATGTACACTTACACTAACTACACTAACCTGGACAAAACAACACAAATCTGAGCTTTTAGAAAAGCTGTCGGGTCTTTTGCTTTGAGAAAAGCATTTGGTTTTAGAAGCAGGAAACTCAGAAGTGAAAGCACTATAGGAAGCACAATGCTAAGCTCTAAGATCGCAATACACAGGAAAAACGCACAGAAACACTCCACTCTCTCCAGCCACCTTGTGAATCTGCACTGAAATACTGCTGGGAGTGATCTTATAGAATGGTCGTGCAGGCAGGTTCCTATTGGTTGCTATGGAGGTTGCTAACCTCTGACAACTGTGGTAGGAGAACTCTGATTGGCTCTGATGCAAAAGAAGGGCAGAGAAACTAATCGCGAATATTCGCATTGCGAATATTCGGCAACCTAAAAGGATCGCCTCAGCTACTCGGCCCAGGGTCTCTAATCATACCAGCAATGCTTTTAGACGTCGATGGAGATCACTAGGATGTGATCTGCTTTAAAAATAAATTTGAAAAAATACGAATATTCGCCATAGCGAATATTCACCGCGATATTCGAGTTATTCGCGAGTACTCGAATATGCAATATTCGTCACAAATATTCGCAACGCGAATATTCTTGATCAACACTAGTGGGGAGCGGGCGACAGAAACCCGAACCAGCTAAAGTTGAAGCGGTAGCTAAATGGCCCACCCCCAGGACGAAAACCCAAGTGCTAGCGTTTCTAGGTACCGCGGGGTACTATAGAAAATTCGTACCCAATTATAGCGCCCTGGCCAAACCCTTGACTGACTTGACACGCAAGAACCGGCCCCGACAGGTTGTCTGGGCCCCAGAGTGTGATCAGGCATTCCAACAACTAAAGACTGCTCTAACTAATGCCCCTGTACTCGCTGCTCCTGATCCAACTAAAAGATTCCTTGTCCATACGGACGCTTCAATGTTTGGATTGGGAGCAGTGCTGAGCCCAGTGGGAGCCGATGGAGGAGAACACCCCGTAGCTTACCTGAGCGAAAGTTTGCCACGAGAAGTAAGCTACGCCGCCATTGAGAAGGAATG